>OOFC01006408.1:56345-74200 GCA_900323345.1 Pseudochromis fuscus
CCTTCTCCAGTGCACAATATCCTCCATCCTCCCCCCATTTTTATGTTACCTCTTTGGTTTTAATGTGGCACACACAAACTGTTTGGATGATCGCCGAGGCAGATGGTGCCCTGCGTGTGGACTAGAAGCTGAGACGAGGCTGAGAGGGACAGACTCCCTGTCCGTCATGGGATGCTGCAGTGTGACCCAGAGGCATACTGGAGTGGACGAGGTGGGCCCAGATGAGATCGAGCTCCTGGAACTCTCTGGAGACAACTTAGGGTAAGACACAAATACAAGTTTAGTGTTTAAAGCTAAGAGCTGTTCAAAAATAGAAAGGTGCAGGTGGGGAATTTAAATATTTATCACTGTACTTTGATCCTGGAACTAAACATTACAATGGAAATAATAATAGCTACAATCTAACCAACATTACCTCAGTCAACAGAAGAAAGTCAGTTTTAAGCATAATGGATGTTTCAAGTTAGTTTAAATGTTTAAATGTGGTTTTGTGAGTTTTGTAGGAGGAAGCAGTGACTGTTTATCTGTGAAGTGAAATAAGCCTCGTTCTTCAGCTTCTCTTTCAACCTCTGTGGTTTTCTGTGTCATTTCATGTGACACGTTTTTGAGGTTAAACTGTACAACACAAGAGCCATCTGCATAATGTTTCTCAGTCATTCCACTTGATGCACACACTTGTTTTATAACAGTCACAGGATGTGTTGTCAGGCAGGAGACTTGAAATAGCAGGTTCTGTAGTGAAGAAAGAGTTCAAATTAAAACCTCATCATGAGGAGATCAACATGAAGACACCTGGAGGACAACAGATTTTGACTGAATAATATCTACGCATCAGCACCCTGCAGAACAACAAGACAGGAGAACTAATTGGCTCCTATTTACTCAACATGAACTTGGGAGCTCAGTGATGCTGCACTGATGTGATTAGCAGATTACTATAAGACAATGGCTGCAGCATGGAGGGGTTTAATACAGAGTAAGGGCGGGACAAATCCCTGCTCTTTCTAAGGCTGTGGGGGATTAGCAAGAGCTAATCACAACAGAAGCTACTGCTCCTTATGCGTGGCTCTTCAATAATTATTGCTGCTTGTGATCGCAGGACACTCATGTTTGTATTTCATCACACAGACAACAGCTCATTTAGGTATGTGTAGAATGTGTGGTGATGTGAGTGTACACACTTGCTCACTATCTGCTGATTGTGTTCTGATTTTGATGAGTGTACAGGAAAAATAATGCACTTGCACATAAAGGATGTGATGCAACCTGAGCACACATCAGCATCTGAATCTTATGTCCAAAGGTTCATTATTACTTCATTTAACCTCACCATCACCATCTGCAACACTCAGTAATAAAATGCATCCAGGAGAGCAGAACACACAACAAACAATGATGCAAAATTTTGCCATAAAAATAAACCTGATCATTCAAAGCTTCATGATCTGAACTCTTTTTAATTTTAGTGTTTCAGCCTGAGTTTAAATGATTCCAGCCATGATTGATGTCTGTGTGTGATGAGTTTCACATATTATCGCTCCAAACTCATGAAGACATCTATCAACAGGAGGAGTCACAAAAGAGACACCTTGCAGTTGGGGACTGAGGAGACCTGAGAGTTCACTGAGCTCCTTAGAAATGTGCTTACTAATAATTTTAACATTATTAGCAGACTTAATGGAGTGATCAGTAACAACAAAGCAATTTTACCTCCTTCCACTGTGCATCGCATTGTGGGACAATCACCTACATCAGAACACTCCAAAAAAATGAACCCTTTTTTGTATGTCTGTCCAAACAGCATTAAAATGTAGTTAATAACAGGGTTAGGGGACACAGGCTACACAGTATGGTGGTGTTGGATGAGCAGGTGGGTCTGTCTCTGCTCTGACTATTGTAATCTGATTATGTCTGGCTGCTGCCGGGTGAGTATGGGCCGGGACATGTCAACATGTCATTCATACTGCTCCTCACTCTTTGTTTATTTTCTGATCAGCTCAGTGTGGGGGTGTAGTTTACCAAAGGAAAGCATTTCACTTTAAATGTCACACCGCACAGAAAGCACCAGAAACTGAACCTACGCCGGTGCTAAAACGAGGCCACAAAGCAAACCACTGAGTCACTGTGGCGTTGGTACTGACTGCTGCCACACTGGCCCTGTCGTCTGAAGAAATCTTCTGATGCATGTGTGTGTGTTTCAGTGTGTGGAGTCTGGGAGAAACCAGACTGCAGCTGTGTGTGAGGAACAGCAGAGATGAGCAGCAGCCGCCTCCACTGCCACGCAAACCTTCAATACGACACCTGGAACAAGAGGTCACTGTGTGTGTGTGTGTGTGTGTGTGTGTGTGTGTGTGTGTGTGTGTGTGTGTGTGTGAGATGATGGTGACAGGGGCTCATGCAGACACTTTTGTCATCCACTTTTCACAGCTAGAACACACCCTGTTATTCAGTCCGAGCGAACACTTTAACACTTTAAAGCGCTCACACACAGTGAGACAAGATGTGCGTCACATGAATACCAACAGTTTCCACTGTTGTTATTTGTGTTGAGGCCAGACACACTCTGTATACACACTGTGGGAATTTCCATGACAAATGTGAGATATTCTGCATTCCTCATTTGGTGTGATTCAAACTTACAGGAAACAAAGGAGGGAGGAAACACTGCCACACAAACACTGAGGTTTTTACACCGCAATGAGAAATTCAGATCCAAACCACTACAGTATTTAACACAACATAGTTCTCATGCCTTTGTTCCATAAAGACAGAGATTGTTTTCAGATTTAGATATCAAATCCCCCAGTATGTACAGCAAGGCAGTGACTACTTAGTTGAAATAGTGAAGTACACTGTAGTTTGCTGTGTAATGCATGACTCGTCACTCTGTGGAACATGTGGCCATTTATAAATACTGATGGAGGCAGTGACAAGAATACTTAAAAATAGTCCACACCAGAGTAAATCCAGCAGTTTTATGTTATCATGAAGGGTGAAATGTAAAAGATATGCAATAATTAACTAAGAAGATTGTACATTTCTGTGTGTAGGTGGTGGTGTGGGGCAGGAGCAGAGATGAGCTCCACCACAGGATTTACTCCCAGCAGACAATCAGGGACTGGGAGGGCCAACCTGCCCACATGTATGGAGAGATTATCCACTCCTCCCTGGTGTCTCTCTACAACAGCTATACACAGGTAACATGGCACCACACAAAGGCTGGAAATACATGTTGAAATCCCCAGAATGAGCAACACTTAAAAATACTTGAAGGATATATTTTTTTTAATAGTTTGTTGTCTGTAACAGTGATTTAAGACTGTAAAATAAATAAAATATAGAGTTTTGTTTGTTAAAATCATTGAATACTGGTAAAAAAAAAAACAAAAAAAAAAACTAGAAAGCAGTCAGGGAGCACAAACTATTGCCAAGCCATTGTCGACATTATCCTCCTTCGTGTGTGTAGATTTTTAACGAAAGCAGCTGAACACTGTGAAATGAAATCATCATCATCATCAGACTCAGTTTTGTTTTATTTTCATCACCTCAGGAAACCAGTGAACACTTCCTGGTGCTGTTCTCCTTCCACCTGCTGCTCCTCTCTCTCGACCACGCTCGTCAAGACTTCATTTATGAGGTATTCTTTTTATTAACAAAGACTTTGCTACAGGAAGATATATTTCATAAAAGAAAACCTGCACCAGTTCTTCAAAAGCTGAAGTGACTTTATTCTTGTATAAAAGTGACGTATTAGAGCAGCAGGTAAACCAACAGCAGCACACAGCAGACAGACAAAGTTAGGATACAGCAGAGCATCTAAATGAGACAGATATGTTTCTCAGTAGTTGACAGAGGCCTGAATCAGACCAAACAACTTTCCAGGTGTTCTGCTGTGGTCAAAAAATGTCTGAATGCACCTTTAATTTTTCCAGGTTGAAGAAGTTTTTGGTTGTTTATTGAATGTTTTAACAAAAAGATTAATTTTTTCTCCACAAATCATTTCATGTAGGCATTGTTGACTCTACTTCAACATTTTACAGGAGCATATGTGTGCTCTAATACACTGTACTGTGTAGTCACTAAATTATTCAAGAAACTAACTTTTGACAACAGTCAGTCAGAATGAGCTGCTTCAAAGGAGCAGTTTAATGTTGCAGAAGACAAAATAGGCAAAATTGTTGCAACAGAGGCTAAATTATCCATATTTTTAGTTCCTAGCATGGCTCAAGGTTTAAAATATTTAGATCCTAAATCCATATTTTGTAACTCTCTGCTTGCCACATCTTTCAAACTCCACATTCCAGTTTGTAATGAAAGCTTTCTGATGATAATGTGCAGTTCCCAAACTCAGTAAGAATTATTTTCTTTAAATGTAGAAACACATTTAACATAGAGGTCCGTGTGAACATGACAGTGTGCCTTTAATGTAGCAGAAACTAATATAAACTCCTAAATATTGTTTTTGGTTGTTGGGGAATTTCTGCCATTATAACCTCACTGGAAGCAGCTGAAGCACGATGGCAGCTGGGGTCTTCAAGTTTGTCTTCTCTTATCTCACAGGGCATCCTTCCCCTTTCTGGACTTTCTTTCCAAGCCGTCTCCCTGGACTCTGACACGTCACACTCACCTCACATGTTTGAGATCAGCAGTGAGTCAGTGGAAATTACCAAGCTCAACTAAAACGTGGCAAAACAGTGTCAAGTACTGAGCATGATCTATGTTGTTCCTCCAGGTCCAATGGTGGACTCCAAGGTGTTTACATGTGCCAACGCTGCAGAGTTACAGAAATGGATGCATCACATAGAAGACAGGAGATACAAGGCCATGACGCAGCCTATGAGTCCCTCCCACAGCGCTCTCGCCTCTCTGGTGATGACGAGTTTCACATTTGGTTACAACTGTTTATAAGAAAGTCCTGTTTTTAAGATGCAGTTTTCATATTGTTCACGCTTTTCTCCTCCAGTTACCGTGTGATGAGCACTGGAAAAGAGAAGAACTGAAGAAATACTTACTACAAGCTCCAATCTGGCAATGGGAGGGCTCACCCATTCAGCACATGGGTCAGCCCGGACACATATCTGTTGTTCACGTCATCAACACACAGAGACAGGTGAGAAATACTTCTTCAGCTTATCTGAATTTTTTAATACTTTCTCATGCAGAAGTAAAGTATGTCAGTTTTTGGTTAATGGTACATTAAATTAAATTAATACAGTTGAAGCAACTCCATTAAATTAAATTAATTACATTCAAACGGAGTTGAATTAAATACAAGAAATGTAATAATTACTAACATGACATAAAATCAAACTATTAAACTTGAATGAATTAGATTAATGAGTTAAATGAAATAACATTGCCTCAAGTAAGTTTAATATGATCAATTATATAGTGACTTGAATTCAATAGAGCCACTTAATTTGATATGTTTAATTTGTGCCAATTAAATGAAAAGAAATGTATGCAGCTCCCGGGCTGACAGATGCCAGCTATAAGAAAGAAAAAGGTGGTGGAAGGATGAGAACAAAACACCAACAGGTGTGAAGTGAGAGATATAAAGGTAGATAACTGAGGTGTGGTCCTACTCCTGAACCTCAGCTAATCATTTATCTACATTTAGATATGTCACACATTACCCTACATCTGCCACTGAGAGTATAATGTTATAAACAACAGAAATTATTCACAGAATTATATACAAAAAATGTCTAAATAAACTGCAGTGATCTTTTAAAATGGACCCTGTGTGAATATACTACAGTAACAGAGATGTTGTTTACTTTGTTCTTATAGGGACTCCAAGAAAGACTGATGGTCCTCTTCCCTCAAGATGTCCTGCTGCTATCTGTTGACAACAAGCGGCTGAATTTAAGATACGAGGTACAGTAAATTGGCATTGAGAGAAAAATCCACAACTAAAAAAATGTGCAGTTCCTGGATAAATTGCAGTGTGTTTGCTGGAAGTTGCCAAAGCTGGTGACGAATGCACTGGTCACTTTGACCTGCTAGTATAATATGTGCAAAAAAGTAGGCATGACAGAAAAATGTTATAGTGTAGTATGTCCAGGTGGTTGGTTTTCTTGTGGGGTTGTCTGTGTTTTGTTGTTGCCATTGTAACAAAGTAATTTCCTGTAAAGGATCAGTGAAGGATCTACCTATATCTGTTATGAAATATGTATTAGTGTAAAATAAAAACAGTTGTATAGGTCAAAACAGTTTAACATGTCATTAAGAAAGAAAACAAAAGGACACTATCATAATAAAAAATGAAATAAAAATGTCACAGTACATTATGTAGTATAAGAATATGGTAATAATAGTCATAAAAAGGTTGTAGCATAGTGTAAAACATACAACATAGTGTATCGTAAAAGTCATAGTACAATATGACATAAAAAATCATATTATAGGGTGTTATCAAAAAGGTAAAATTAGAGTATGTTATATAAAAGATTCAGACTTTTTATTGTCACTTCTCCTCCTTGTCCCATTGTGCTATATAGACTTTGTAAGACAATAACTAATAGAAAGATGATAACAGACAGAAACTAGTGCAAAAATACAAGAATGTAAATATACAAAAAATACAAAAATGTAAATATATGGAAGTTATGACTATGCATACGTTATGTAAATAAATAGATGGTGTAATGTAAATTTTTAGAAGGATATTGCTGTGCAGAAATTGTAGATGTATTACAGTGCAGATGCTTGTTGGTCAGAGGGCCATACAGGATGTCATGTGAAAAAGTCATTGTACACTATATCATAAAAACATCCATGTGTAGTAGGTGGCATAAAAATTTGTATGTCATAAAAAAACATCACAGTGTTGTATGATTAAAAAAATAGTTCCTCATAATTATAAAATGTGCAGCTCCTGGAGGAACTACAGTGTAATTGCTGGAAGCAGCTGAAGGTTTCTCTCAGATCTTGGAAGTCGTGCAGTGAAGGTCGAACCAGCTGGGATTTGCTGTCTTCATCACTGGATATATTTCCATGAGCAGCAAAGATGAATTCCCCACTGGACCATTATACTTTATGATAACAATCTTTTTCTTACAGGGCAGGTTGGCCCGACACAGCATCAAAGCGGTGGAGAGGTCGGCTTTGCCTGGCCGGCTGGAGTTTGAGCTGATAGGTAAAGTGATACACTGCACACACGTACATGTTTTATCAATACAGTTTTACATCAGTGCAGCCTTGGACTGGACAAAACTAACAGCAATAATGTGTGTGTTTGGTTTGTAGGTGAGCTGATGGAGCCCCTGCAGGTGTCCTGCACCTGCCTGGAGGATTATCAGAACTGGATCTTTCACTTACAACAGGTTAGACTGTCTTATCTTTATCACCGCTTTAAAAACCACAACAGAGGGATATATGGGCTGTAAATTAATGAACTGAATGAGGCTAAACAGGAGCTGAGTGGAATTGAAGTCTATGAGGTTTCATCACTTGAGTGGCACTTATTATATTATACAAAAGCAGTTTTATGTTTTTGATTTTTAAATGATTATTCAGAGTTCTTCAGGTAAATATTAGGCTGTTCATTTTAAGAAACAAAGCCATGCATGGTGTCAGTGACAGCGTCTGTATCAGCCACTAGGTGGAGGTGCTGCAGTGTAATTTAAAGGACCATACTGGTGTTTTTGCATGTTCTTGCTCAGGCACATAAACAATTACAATTATGACATTAGGTATTACACTTCCTTCCTGATTGTATTTTTAGTTCAAAAGTAATATGTGGGAGAAACAGTTAATTTACTGTGATGTTTATGGGGCGGCAGTGTCTCAGTGGGTTGGGACTTGGGTTGGAAACCGGAGGGTTGCCGGCTCAAGTCCCAGCCTGGACAAAATACGGAGTGTGGACTGGTGGCTGGAGAGGGGCCGGTCCACTCTGAGCAAGGCATCGACCCCCCCAACTGCCCCGGGTGTGCCGGATCAATGGCGGTCCCCTCACCCTATCCCCATTCTATGCATGTTTTGGGTCACCTATATGTGTGTGTGGATTGTTTCGAGGGGTCCCTGTGTTTGTAGGGTGCAAATGCCATTTCGTTGTGTGTTTGTACTGTATGCAGTATGCTACAATAACAAAATAAACCTTGCTTGCATGCTTTTGCTTTTTTATCTTTACTGCAAATATTCTAATGCCTGCTGCAGTGTCTTACGTTTCCACGTGCAATTTTCTCCTAGAGTCCCACAGTAAATGTCAACTTGTACGACCTTCTTCTAGATTAAATGTAAAATAAATTTATTTTCACTGTGTTCTGTGATTGAAAGTGTTTGAAAACCCTTGGGGATTTTAATGCAGATATTTGGACACTTGTCACTCATAGCTCCCAAGTTACATGTTTCTTACATGAAAAGCTACTCATTAACTCTTCCTAGGAGAAATACTTTTTCATCTGTTTGTCCATCTATTGGCAACATTATGGAAATGATGATTTTCTTTTGAGAGATTGCGTATTAACCGGAGACCAAAAATCCCTATCTCTTCTAATGGTTTTAACAACAGTGTTACTATTCCACCAGTAGAGGGCAGCAGCATTCAGTCTATAGCATCAACACAGCTGGATTCTGCCTTGGTGGAGGTTTGTGATCTCTGAGTGCTTTCTAGTTGAGGATGTAAAGCTTTGTGTTTGATCTGCAGCCAGACAGAAGCAGCCACGTTGCTGTGAGCCGTCCTCCACCTCCCATCATGCCAAAGCTGCAGAGGAGCAGGAAGGAGTCCCAGGAGCCGATGATCGCAGCCGACCAGCGTCACGTCAACGGGCGCAGCTGACTCGGCAGAACCAGGAGACCCTTCACTGTAATTATAAATCTGAAATAATGTGTACATAATATGTACATATTACTGTGCTGTGTGCCACAATACAAAGGGAGATACATGAGAGAGGAAATGTTCAAACCCTCATTTTGATATATTTGGGTGATTTCATCGCTGTGAAGGGACGGAAGAAGAAGATACTTATAGATCTCTTTCATGTGGGGGGTAAACAGGAACAAGGCTACGACCCAGTTTAGAAACCACAGCTAGAGAAATGTTAGATGTAGATGCTGTAGAGACTTCAAAATAACTTTCAACCATAGAAGCCTAAAGTAATTGTACATACCTGTTTGAATTTTTTTTTTACAATAAACTTTAAAAAGAGAAGAGTCACGACATAATGTAAGTATGTGTATTTATTTCAGTAGTTAAACATTTACAGTAGTGTGCAGAAATCCAGTAAACATCCAGTGTAGTACAGTATTTAGATTTACTGTGGTGTTAGGGATTAAACCGGCTGCAAAGATTCATGTAAATAGTATCGGTCAAATCTTCGTTCATATAAATTATCGTCATTAAAGTCAATGAACCACGTTCTACTATTTTTTTTTTCCTTATTTTTTATACATTTTTTTTACAGGAAGCCATCTACAGTAAAATACATTTACATCAGAATCTCCTTAGAGAACAACCAGCTAGAGGAGTATAAATACACATGCTGCAACAGCAACCGTTTAAATTACAACTAACAACTCGGACAGAGGAAACAGTCGGGGTATAAACATCACATGTGCCACTGGAGGAGTTTACATCTCAATGTTGATTATAGTGGTCCATTAACAACAGGCCTCAGCTCAGTTACACTGCGCTATAGGTCATTTTTCTTTACACTGAACAAGGGGAACAATGTGGATGATGCTGACCTAGATGTGAGTTAGTGCTATGATTCTTTATCATCAGTCATGTCAACTGGGGCTAAATCAAAGAAGAGAAAAAGTTCAATGTGCACATTTACCACACAGCTGGGTTATGTAAATGCCTCCTGAGGTGAATTTGGTAGGTTTGTCCAATTTTCTGTTTTTAAAAGTTTATTGATAAATTCATTTATGAAAAGAGCAGAGCCGACAGTGTGTTGTTCTATTCCCTAATTTCTGCATCCTTCCCACACAGTCTGCCTGTGTGGGTTTCAGCCTCGAGCACCGTTTGTTCTCACTGAGAGTGTAAATCTTTTAAAAGCAGACAAGCGCATAGTTTCATGTTTTAAAAATGCTCACAAATTTCCTGAACAGCTGTGCACTGCGGTTTGTTTTTAAACAGGAGTGAATAGTGCAGTTGTCCGGGACTATTTTTTAGTTTATTGATACAGATTCAGAGCTCTGGTCAATATTTAGAACAATAAGATGGTGTGAACAAAATAACATGTTATCTAAATGAGGTGTGACTCACCTCATCTCGTAGAATATTAGTTTTTAACAGACTGTGCATAGAATGGATGCAGCTCATGTGACATATGGCCTCATTTCTGAGTGCTGGTAGCTTCATCCATGTCTATATACACTCTATGATTTTTAATAACAGATTTGAAAAGTCATGACTGAAGAGACGAGCTTGGTTTACAGATTCACGTCTCTTAGCATGTGGATGGATGAAAACAACAAGTGTTGAATATGTAGAACACGAGACATTTGTAGCTCTACTGTGCTCTTAAATGCACATGTTCACCTCTGGATATGTTGACATTTACTACCTGTGCTGATAAATGTGCACGTCGCCACACGTACCACAGAAATGCTTGAAAATGTTCCCAGATTTCAAAAATGCATTCATAGAAAGCATGCGTGAAGTACAAAATCTGCTGCTACAAAGTTTAGAAACTGGAAGCTGTTAAAAACATGAGCATTCATCAGTATAAAAGCTTTCATTACAAAGCTGAAAGAAGGAACAGTCAGAGACGTTGACTTGTTTTAGCACCTCCATCTAAAATTAAAAACAATCATCCACAAGCTTTAAAAAATGTCAATGTAACAGCTGTAACAATTGTATTTTTAGTCTCCCTTCAGTTTCTGTGTGACACATTTGATGCGGATATTTTCTCGGAGGTTGCGGAGGCGCGCGCTGCGACTTGTGATTTCCTCCACGTAGGTTTTGGGGAACCAGCCCCGCTCCCCGTCTGACAGCCTGATGCCTTCAACCCAGCCTGGAGAAACACAGCATCCCTCAGACATCAAACACACACATCTTACAGCCTGTTTACACTTGGTTTTAAAATGGGTCTCAGGCGATTGGATCACAGCTGGACAGCCGGGACACATCTTTGTTTACCTCTGTATTGAACATGGGTTTCCAAACCATCCTGCTGACCACTTATGTTCAGATATCACTATGGTAATTTGCATCTTAAAACCAAGTGTGAACAGGGTCTTATAGACACCAGTGATGTTATGCAGACTGTTTGAACGTGGACCTCTCACCATCACTCGTAATGGTCTTAGCATGAAGAATGTCGGCTTTCTCCAGCGTTAACTCGTCGTGCTCCTGTGCCTGATAGCTTTTAATGCACTGAACCTGGGATATATCTGGGAGGAACAGACGACAAACAAAGGATGAATGACAAAGTAAAGAGGTTTTTACTGACTCATGCTGCACCTGCAAGTCACCACTGACCATCATTTACAGTGGCTTGCTCGATGTCTTCGAGTGGGTTGGATGGAAACATTGCTGTGATCCATCTCTGCTTCCCGCTCCTTCGCAGACACAAAGTCGACAGGGAGAGTTAGACCAACCTGAAGCCAAAGTCCGAGCTTTGACTCGTTGGTGAAGTGATATTACTCACTCAGTGTGTGATTTGAGCAGGATCTGGTGTTTGAGCTGCTGGCCTTCACACAGCTGCAGGTGGAAGATGAAGCCGGAGATGCCCTGCAGCTTCTGACTGAGATCCTTCACTTTCAGCTCTCCTATCTTGGCATGTACGAACACCATGAACTTCCATGTGCTGCAAAGGAGAAAGATGCTATTTACTTATTTATACTATCAAAAGATAAATAGCAAGAAATACAAATATTCCACATTTATAACCAGCAAATCTTCAAGCCCACTGTGTGTAGCTGGCAGCAACCTTTTTAAACAATTTCCCAGGTGTGGGATTAATAAATGTTTTCATACCACCTCTAGTGGCCCATTGGGGATATTGCACTTTTTTGCACTTTCACATTGGCCTCATTTTTGAGACCCTTGAACAACACAGGCAAAAGTCTCAGCTTGGTGTCTTTGTATGGGCTGCACATCACTCACTCCTTCCTCCTGGACAGCAGCAGACAGTCATTGAACAGGTGGAGGTACACAGGCTTGGTGGGTAACTTCAGCTTTGATCCAGAAATGCTCATCATCTGAGTGTCCACCTCCAGGAGTTCACCATGTTTCACCAGCCAGCGGGACTGAGAGATCAGAGGAAAGATCTGCAAAGAAAGTATCAAGAAAAAATTACAACTGAAAATTCAAGTTCATTTCCAAAGAGCTAAAGACTTTAAGGACGACGCTCGGTCACCTTGCCCTCAAAGTGAATCTTCTTGTTGAGGTGGATGAGTTCCTCCATCCTCTTCATCGACTGCACACTGGAGTTACATTCTTTGATGATCTAAGAAAACACACATACCAACATGGTTATTACTGTTGTGCCTCACCAGCGGTAATACTGGTACACATCCAACTGACTATTAGGGATGATAATCACCACCTTTTTTAGCTCATTGAAGGCTTTGGTGGCAGTGTCCTCATCTCGGGATCCTGGTGTTGTCCTCTTCAAGATATTCTGAAAAAATAAAAATGGTTTTGTAGACATGCCAAAGAGTAATGAACACTTTTACTACGTGCTGTTGCTGCAGCACATTGCTCAGCCAGTCCCAGTGTAACCTCATTTACAATTCGAGTTTCAAGTGCGGACATGAATTCTGCAGTGATCGTTTAATGGCGTACCTCCACCAGCATTTTAAGCCGTGTGATCCTCTGAAACGGGAGGATTAGAAAAGAGGTCAGAGGAAGTCTTTGGCAGATGGGGTCCTCCTCCAGTCGAGCCAGGATTCCTGGGAAACGAGGGTTTTCGTGCCTGAGAAGAAACATTTTAATGACTTTCAGGAAAAGTGATTGAAAATTCCAGTAGGTTTTTAAACCCTAAGAAAAAAAAAAAGTTCAGCCAACTCAATATGAAGCATCTGCAAGTTAAGTCATGCAGGTGTAAAATAACACCTGAACACCCTCAGAGGAAATTATGGACATCCAACACAACAGTTGGTCTTTATGTCATAAACATGCACCCACCAAGAGACAGTACTCACTTTACATACATGCACACGTGTTCAGATCTCTGACAGCTGATATGGTCAATGTGCAGTGGAGGTGATTACTCACAGTAAACGCTGGTACGTCTGCTCCTGATAGGCCTGGTTGGTAACATAAGGTAAATAAACCCTTCTGAGAGCCGGGCAGTGATCCAGGACGATGTCGCACACGTCAAAACGGAGAATGTCTTCCTCCAGCCTGTGGTCCAGATCCAAGAGGAATCTGCAGACGACGAGTAAACAAAATACACTCAGAGAAGGAGGACAGCTGAGAAGTCAAAATACAGAGTTTAGGGTGATGAAGGCTCATCAGCAGCATGTTACTTCACCTCTCACTGACATATTTGACTTCAGGCAGCTTGGAGAAGAGCCACTGCTTATCCTGAGCACCCAGACACTCTGTGAGCTCCTGAGACAACATGAAGTGGTCCACAGCGATTGTCAGACTACGAATGTACGACGCCTCAGACGTCACCAGCTCAAACTTTGCCTGGGTTGGGAAAGACGAAGAAAAGAGTTTTAACTTCAGGAAGAGTCGTAGCAGCCAAACAGAGAATTTGTTTATTCATTGTCTTATTCACCTCCTGGAGTTTTCTTTCCTCATTGCTGAAGTTGTCCAGCTGACCGCTGGTTCGAACGTCAGGTATATCCTGCCACAGTGCAAAAGCAGAACCTCGTGAGGAACGAAAGGAACTGGATGGAGACAGATTAGATGGAGACGGGGTCCCATCGGAGCCCTCGTCCCGGAGCCCCTCCTCCTCTGTGCCCGGCTCCTTCCCCTGCTGCCTCTGGATCTCTCTGTTGATGGCGACGTCGCTGTATTCCTGATACAGAATCGCTGCAAAATCAAAAAGTAAGAAAAGGTTGTTGAAGAGAAACAGAGGTAGGTCTTGGTACAAGGAGTATAATGCAAAAGCTTTTATCCCAGGAAAACTTACAGCTTGGTAAAAACCGTGAGAGTCGATTTGAAGTGGGAACAGGTGGAAGGGTTACTATGTCTTCTTCTATGGATTTCTTTCGCATCCTGTGGAGAAAATGTACAGTTTCATCAGTGGATTCATTTGTTTTGCACAGAAAATGTTTTGCTGCTGTCAGCTTCTATTTACCCGAGTTTAGTGCTCCATCGATGCAAAGGCATCCCATTGTCACTGCTGGGCAGTGGAGGTGGGGGTCCTACAGGACTGTGGGGGGCGCTATCAGTGGAGCCTCCTGAGCTGCGGTGCCTGGAGGTGGACTTACCTAAAGAAAATAAAACACAGATGGAAAAGGGGTGAAGTTCAGAAAAAGAATAAAGCAATGTCATGTATTAAAGATACATTATATGAGACTCTCAGTGTGACATCTTTACAGATATTTTGGGACACCTGCTTAATAACAGTTAATCTCTTTGTGACTTATGTAATGATTTACCAAACATATAAATTAACATGTTCAGAAGAAAAGGAGTTGTAGCTAATGAATTATTTCTTTTTCATAATATTTTATCTGACATCCCATGATGTTTGGTCAGAAAGTCTGACCTCCACCAAGGTGGCTCTATAGACTGAACACTGTTGCACACTTGTGGTAAAAAGCAACACTACCATTGTAAGACATCGGGATTTCTGAATTTTTTTGGGCATGATCCCATCCTCTGATCTTACTCAACATTCATTTGTTCATTGGGTAATATCTTATCTCTCTCTCTTTTCTGGTATGCTGTCAAAAGAATGATGGACAAACATTGGTGAAAACAGATTCTTGCATATTGTACAAGGAAGTCAAGTTTTCACTTGCGTTGATTTGTTTGTTCGTTTGTTGATTTGTCGAGTTGCTATTTCACCACATAAGGGCAACAGTGTTCAGTCTGTAGTATCAGTACAGCTGGATTATACCTTGGTGGAGGTTTATGCTCTAGTGTTTGTCTAATCTGTGAGTTCTCATTCACTGGGGTGTTCTGAGTTATGTTTCAATGAAATGTCATTACCATGTTGGTTTTTATCGTCTACTCACAGTCAGGGTTGGGGCTGGGGCAGTTGGAGGTCTGTCTGTCCCTGGAGGCCACCCGGGCAGACAGCGACTTCCCCAGCTTTAATGTGAAGGAGTTCTTTCTCTGAGACAGCTGCAGCCTTGATATGAGCTCCGAGGCGGAGAAGCGCCGCCGTTCTTGGTCCGCTTGGCGGCTGCGTGACAAAAAGCTTCCCGCTGTGGCAAGCGATGCATCTACACTGCCGCTCTCCTCTTCCTCTCCTGGTAACGAGTCTTCAATTATCTGCAGAGGTTCTGTGGGTAGACTGAAAATATCATCGTGGCTGAGGTTGGGGAGCTCGGCGACACCGTCTGTGGATGAAGGACTTGAAATCTCATCCAGGGAAGATAATCCACTGAGGTCCTCTTCTAGGAACGATGCAAAAGGTCCAGGAAAGATGTAGTCCGGGTCCAGGATTGGACTGCTGACAGACTCATCACTTGGGCTGTCTGGGGAATAAACCTGCATCTTTCGCCCTGGGGGACATGAAGATAATTTTATTAGATAAAGAGAAACCACATTATTCATCATTTGCAACAAAAATTAAAAAAATGGCAGCCCACTCACGGATGGACTTCTCTTTGAGTGAACCCTGTGATGCTCTCCTCTGAGGCTGGCAGGAATCTGGGCCCTGAAAGCCAGGACATTCAGGTGAGGATGGGGAGCAGGGTAACTGAGATTCCCAGGAGTCTCTGTTTGTGTACAGCGAGGACAGAGGGAACGACAGCGGGAGGCTGAGAGCGGCGTGGAGAGGACGACATACTGTTGTGACGGTTCGTGGCTTTTCAGTCTGCTCCTGCAAACAAGTCCTGACGCAATTTTGGCATTTGAGTTCATCGTCAGTCGCTGTGTGTGTATGAGAGTTCAAATTCAGATTTGTCTCGTGTTCGTCTGTCCTGTGGTTCTGCACGTCATTCAGTTCATTCAGTCTCAAACCGTTCAGTGGCACAGAGTGTGTCGTGCATTGTGCGTCTGGGATGACAGTCGGCCTCTGAGAACCATAACCGTTTAACTTAGGAGTCGCCGGCGGTTGCAGCTCAATAAAAGCCAATGTTTCTTGCTGGCACACAGCGACGTGCTTGTGGTGGCACGGGTGCAGGAGAGGCCTGTCCTCCTGGGCCTCGCTCAGACCCTGGGACTCCCCCGAGCCCGGGATCCACATACTGGGACTCTCTCCTCGGCAGCGAAATGCGTGAAGGTGAGGTTGGAAATCAGGAAAAGGTGAAAATCCATATCCAGGGAGCATGGCTGAACGAGCACATGGGAGCTGGAAGACAGAAAAATGGAAAACATCTTATTAATACTTCATCTAAATGCAAATTCAGGAATTAAATCTTGAAGCTGTAGAATCATGAGACTGGAGGAAGATGAGAAATCATTATTAATGCAGCATCAATAATATTTTATTGAAGTCGATTGTTTCCTTTAAAAACTACAAGTGTCCACTGAACACTGTTGCCCTCTTGTGGTGAAATAGCAACACTGCTGTTAAATCATTCACCCATTGTAACAAACTGAGATCCTGGATAGAGGCCAGAACATCCCAGTCTTTAATCTTGCCCAAATGTTAATCATTTCTTCAAAGGATAATATTTAATCTAAAATAACTTCATTGAGATCTGTTCAGTAGTTCTTTCGTAATGTTGCTACTGGACAAATAGATAAATGAAAAACTTAACCTCCATGGTGGAGGTAATAAAACAGGTCAAACAAAAATTATAAATATTTTAAGATCATGTACCCAGACTTTAACCTCAACCGTATAACCAGAAGTGATTTTTGGTTATCATTGTTCTTTTTTCAAAATATAAAAATAATCATACAGTCCCAAATAAAACACTGATCAAAACCAGATAGAAAAATGTTTTCTCAGAAGGATTTGGTATCTGTGGACGTGTGAAGACTGAGATGAAATCTGAACTCTAACTTGGACGACATGTTTTGATGTCACCTGCTGGATTTAAATTTCACTGTATGAAGTGTGGATGCTAATATGAGCAAGGATATGAGCACTGTTTCTGGGAAATTAGGATCATTACTTCTGCCAGGTTACTTTGTTAGCAACATTAGAAAAAAAATTACTGCATTTTTTGTGAGAGATTAAATATTACTCAGTGAACAGATGATTAAAATTTGATCAGAAGATTCTGCCTGAAAAATCTCTATCTGCTATAATAGGTCAATGTTTTAACAAGATCGTGTCAGACTCAGTTAATAATCTGTAAAATACCACGTGGAATCAAATTAATTTGGATTTAAATTCTGTTGGAAACAATGTGAGAATTTTTATGTAAAGATTTTTTAAAAAACAAAACAAAGGGGTAAACACATTTCAGCCTAGAAACAAGCCAACGCACACAGCAACAAACCACTTATCTTGCAATCAAACATGGTCGACCGGGCACAGCTCAGTGTGAGCAGCTTGGCTTAGTGTCGCCAGAGGATTCCACAGACTCGATCGAGTGTTACAGTATATTCAGTTATGATGAACAGCGGTCGGGATTATGTAAGTTTAATAAACTAATCAGACAGTCTGTGGATGTGGAAGTTGGTGGAGGCGGCAAAGCAGAAACTTTCTAAAATGGCTTTTTCACATTATTGGGATTCAGCCTCAATTTAGATAAAACTACACACACACACACACACACCAAGTAGACACTGAGTTAGCAGGACAGACCCTGAAACTATCGGCGCGTGCAGGATGTTTAACAGTCAAACCCAGTCTTCACACACACACACACACACA
>OOFC01006416.1:3108-18641 GCA_900323345.1 Pseudochromis fuscus
CATGAACTCTCTCACACACACACACACACACACACACACACACACACACAAACCCTGTGCTGCATTCCACTGACATCTAGTGTCAGATTGGGGAACTGAGATAACACACTGTGTCTGACCCTGTGCAGGTGTGTGTCTTGTGTACCCCCCCGAGCCTTAGCACACACACACACACACACACACACACACACACATGTTATCCACTTCCCCATACATCTGTGAAGTCTTATTGATCTGCTCGATATGACCTTGAATGATCAGACAAGTGGAAGCGCCGCTTTGGAATGAAACCCATCCATTCCCTCTGTCTGCTATCTGCTGCCTCTGTAATGACTTGAGGGAAGACGGGGAGGCGAGGAGGCCCATTGAGATGGGCTCCTGAACCAGTCAGCTCTGCAGCAGCCTTATGTCGTGGCTAGCCTCCCCTCCAGGCACAGTCTGTTTTCAGGGTAAAGGAAGAGAAGTGGGTCAGTCTGTCTGAGATGCGAGAGATGAGACGTGAGCTGGGTAATACACTGTATCCAATCATATAGATAGACACACAGATAGATGGATGGAGCTCCAGCCTTGGCAGGATTATGTAAGTAGATTTGTTCCCAGGATAGCCTCACATCTGAATATGGAATATAGTGTATTAAAATGATAATCAGTAGATGAATGATGAAATTTATCCTCTTGGGGCGAAAGATGAAGAGGAGTCATGCTTCAGGGCCTTATGGAGGAGGGTGTATAAGTTGGGTGTGTTTCATCCTCTAACATGCAGAATCTAAGAGTATATGTAAAACATTTTCCCTGCAGCTGAAACATGACTAAAATTAATGATGATCATTTTACCCTAATTTCATATCACTCACATGACTACTGAAATAAGCATGTGCAGTAAGAAATGTCAGCCTGTGCCTATTTTTACCTACTTCTCCCTGATGTGATGTAAGGATCTGAGGGATGATCCAGGGTAAAACAGGAAGTGGTGAAATGTAACTAAATCTGTTTTACTCAAGTATGGGATTTAAAAGTCCTGAAAACTCCAGGTCTATTTGAAGTACTAAGAAATATAGTTAATACTGTTACATTATCGTTATATTTCGTGACCTTTTGTAAGAGATTCACTTCTACATCTTTGAGTGAAGAACAAGTTAAGTTTATTTAGTGTTATTGTCATTTCTATTATTTCTTCCTTTAATAAAATGTATACGGCTGTTTTTTACAGTTAACACAAACAGGTCATGTTTTTGCCCATGTTGTTTTTTTATATATATTTAAAGTATCTTTAATTTTGATTCAATTTTGATTTTGAAACAATTTGCTGGTTGCATCCAAAGCTAAAGCTAATGTGACATCACCCGTTGCTTTATGGACTTGCATTTTGAAGCCAGGAGTTTGACATTTGAACGTCGCCATGTTGGTTGTTTGGAGCCAGAAGTGACCATATTTGGATACAGAGGGAGGAGTGAGGAGGCGGGTCTTACTGTGGAAGCTGAGGACACTGTCCAATGTGTATGAGAGCTGAGTTCAGAGCTGCTCTCATTGGAGACCAGGCCTGTCAATCAAACTAACCACACCCTTAAATATTCCCCTTTGTGGAGCCTGATATCTACTTCATGATGAAATCCAATCCAATCCAATCCACTTTATTTATATAGCACACTTAAACAAGAGGATGTTTCCAAAGTGCTGTACGTAAAAACAATAAAACCAACCTTTCCATACAACTATAACCAATAAATAATCAAGTGCATAAGTCTAAAACAATGCTATAAATGATTTGAGTGTTTCATGATTTGAAATGATGATTTTTGAATTGTAGTCAATTCGAGTTTTTTGGAGCCAGCATCTAGTGGTCATCTGGAGTATTGCACTTTTTTCACTTTCATTTTGCATTTTTAAGACCCATTTACTTTGTCCATTTCTATATAGCCTACACTCTGCACACCCAGAAAAAACTAAAGCCCTGCCCCGCAGCATGGACGAGCATTTTAGCAGCTAACAGTTTGATTTCCTGCTCCTCGACTTTACTTTTCACTCCCTCTCAATGTTCTTATTGTGTTGTGTGGGGTGTTTTTTTGTTTGTTTTTTTGCCACTGCAGGAAGCTATTTTCATAAAAAAAAAAAAAAAAATCTCGATAAACTCACTATACACTGCCTGCAGCACTGAATAACAGACAAGTAGACAGAGTGGAGTGCTTAGCAGCTAAGGAGATAGATTTCCTTCAGGAGCTGGTAAAAAGAAAACTACTCCAAATGAATATTAATGTGACTGTATAGTAGCCGGATGTGTAGTTAGGCAACAGTTTGCAATACCACAAAACATACGATAGCCTCATAAAATATGAAGGATCGTATTTAACTACCCGGCAGCGCATAAGATGTTCAATTTACCTCCATCGCAACCAGTTACATAAAAATACACATTAACAAAGTAATGTGTTGTATTAGCAGTGTGCTCAGATGTATAATGTGCAACAATATCACACTGCCCACATAGTGAGTACATTGTTTAATTGTTCTGAAAACATTTTGCTGCTACTGATGCAAAACTTTTACTTGTAACTTTTTAAACATTTTTCTGAATTCACCACAAACAACAAATCCTTCACACTCAGTCAAACTATATTTCAGTAAGAATAACTGTCTAAGTCTTGAAAAAGTCTGGACATATTGTGACAGAATTATTATTATTTTTTCCGTATATTTCTCCCAGACGTTCACAGTGTGGAAATTTAATTATTGTGAATACAGCACATGCGCTGCTTACACTATTTTCAAAAACACACTTTCCCTTCCTGACAAGCACAAGCGAAGAGCATGAAGCCCAAAACGAGAATACATTTTAAAAGGTTTTTTAGAGGAATGGGTTTTTATAGCCCACATTGAACAATAATGAGCAGTACGGTCATGCAGGCGCGCATCAACACATTCACACAAACACACAGACTCATACACACACTCCTCTGCCTCTTCATCATAGGATGTGACACCTGACGGCCCATTAGTTCCCAAAGTGCTATTCTATTCTATGAATTCCTCTCCTTATAGAATATTTAAACTCTGTGTGTTTCCCTCCGCTTGTCAACATGGGATGCATTATTCATGTTAATGTGCCATTATCTGACGCTCTGCGTGATGTAACGCAGCCATTCCCCGGCCCCGCACCCACAAACGCATCCAGTGACCTTCTGAACTGTGCACTGCCGTCACCCTGCCTGCAGCACTGCATCCGGCTCCGCTTCATATACTACAAAGAGCCAGAGGAAATTTGTGCTTTAAAGAGGCTTTATTGTGCAATTAAATTGTGTACTTACTAAAAGCACAGCCACGTTGGAGATAACAAAAGATTTGAGGTTTTTAACACAGCGTAACTGTGCCTGCAATACCTGCTTTTAAAAAGAGATAGAGAGCAGCACAGTGAGTTTAACCAGCCTTTAATTATGCAATTAAAAAGGTATGCCTGTGTTGGAGATAGAGTAGATGTATCCTGACTGGATGTCTGAATTGAAGAGAGATATGACACGAGGAAGGAACCAGAAGGAATTTGAGTTACCAAGCCTTTAGTGCAATTAAAAGATAAGTCAAAGCCTGCTGTCATTTGAGATACAACACCAGAATGATTTGGAGTTTTACTATGGCTTTTGTGAAACTATAAGGTACGCTTGTTTTGAGATAGAAGAAAAAGAAAAAAATACGAAGTAAAAGTTGTTACAAAGGTAAGCTTACAAAACACATGGGGAGAGAGAGAGAGGCACAGAAAGAGTAAATTTGGCCTGATTGAGATGAAACGCTGGTGCCACGCCCATATCACTCGCCTTAGGTTAGCTTGTTCTAGAAAAGCCTCAGCAGGGAGAAGCAGCTAGCTTGTACAAAGGTGACAAAGTCCACTTTACAACATCTAAAACTCACTAATTAATATGTCACATGTCGGCTTAGAAACCTAAGTGTAACAACAGTTAATCGTTAAGGATTATGTGCTAAATTGGGCCTCAGCTTGGAGCCTTTTCACGGCAAAGAATAGTACGTAACCCTCATGATGTTTCCACACTTTAGCTAAAGAAACACGATGTAAACACGGATTATGATTGGATAAACGGAGCCAAGCTAGCTGCCGCCTCCTGTTTCCAGTCTGCATGCTACGCTAAATAACTAGCTGCTGGTACCTTCATACACCATTCAAAAAAGATGGATGTAGTCACCCAGTGGTTAATGTGTAGTCACAGTGGAATAACCTCTAAGTACAATACCACAGATGGCCACTAGGTGCTGGCCATTATTCAGATTTTCACTCACAAAATAGTAGGGTAATGTTTTTTTTCCCACCACTCCATCTAATGCCATTAACTCAATACATGTCATCTTTTCAGTGTCTTGTCCATCGGAAAATAATTTTATAATCAAGTCGATATCAGGCCTCAAACAGCAGTATATGTGGTGGTGTGATAGGTTTGACTGACAGGCCTGGTCACAGAGATGCACTGGCTGCTCTGTTAGACCACAAACCGAATGAAAGGGATGGACAAAGCTAACCTGACATCACCAGTGTGTGTGTGTGTGTGTGTGTGTGTGTGTGTGTGTGTGTGAGGGTTGCTGTATCTGTGGGTGCCTGGGAGTCTGCTGCACTGATATGAGATGGTAACAGTTCATCTGCTGTGGAGGAGCAGATACAAAGCTGGACTGTCTCTCAGCTACTGTGCAGGTTTGATGCTGTTTGACTTTAGTCCTGTTGGAAAAAATAAATCAATTTGAATGTTAAATAATTCATCTTCTGACTATGGAGGCTTAATTAAGATACAAGATCTGGACATTTTTAAAGGAAAACAAAAGCGCTGGAAATAAGAATGATGTAGACTTGATTTGTATTTGTGTTTGAAGATGCTGATGATGTAATCACATATGACATGATACCACAATCAGCGTGGGCTGATAGCACCCAAAAAGTAGTAAGAAGGTTCCACTTTGCACAAAGGTGTGTTTTGGTTGCTCATTATTACCTCAGCCGAGGAGGTTGGTTTGACTGTCTGTCTGTCTGTCTGTCTGTTAGCAACATTACAGAAAAACTGCTGAACAGATCTCAATGATTTTTTTTTCTTTTTTTTGTTGGGAGGGGAGAGAAAGTATTGCTCATGGACTGGTTAAAAAATGTCATCACCATGAAGTCATTTGGCATTTGAATAACACCACGATGGTTTATGGCGCCAGATGTGACCATATTTGGATATAAACAGAGGAGTGAGGAGGCGGGTCTGACCCTTCCACCTGAGGATGTTGGCCAATGTGTATGAGACTGGAGTTGACATTCAAGTGAGGTTGGGTCAAGTCAATCAAACTAACCACGTCCCTAAAACTTTCTCTTTTTGAAGTCTAATATCTCCTTAATGATTAAATAATTTTCAGATGGACACCAGATCACTGAGAAGAAGAGTTGACTTGAACTAATAACACCAGAAGGACTTGTGAATAAAATGTATTGACTGAATATTTCATGACTGAACATAAGTATTTTTAATTAAGGTCAATTGGAGCCAGAGTCTTTTGGAGCCAGCATCTAGTGGCCATTAGGTGTATTGCACTTTTTTACACTTCCTTATTGCTGTCACTTTTGAGACCTGGTGGCTCCATCCATCTATTATGGAAAACCAAGATAGTGAGGGCCAATTGCTAAAGTCGAGTCTCTGATCCACAAACCAATTGGACAACATTGTCCCCATGTCCATCTTTTACATACAGTCAGTGGCGTAAATATGGACGGTGCAACCGGTGCAGCTGCACGGGGGCCCAGACGCCATCAGGGGCCCATGAAGGAAGAAAAAAAAAATGATTGTGAAGGGAATAGCTTGGGGCGGGTCGGTAAGGTGACACTGAGTGACTGGTATGGGAGGAGGAAAAGATCATTTGTCCAATCACGTTGAGAGCTGTCAGTCACGATGGTGTGAGGTGAGTTGTTTTTCATTTGAGCAAGAAAAAAAAAGCAAGTGGATGAAAATTGACGAGAAAACATAGCATCTCGTTTAGCATTAGCCTAGCCCCTATTGAGTGGCTGTGCATGTGTGTGTGTGTGTGTTTGTGTTTGTGTGCGTGCCTGCTTGTAGCATGCACAAGGTACGCTTGTGTTTCGGGCGGGGGTGGGGGCACAAAAAAAATACTTGCACCGGGGCCTATACCCATGATGTTACGCTAGTGCATACAGTCTATAGGGTCCATGCAGGTTCCTTTTGTAGCTCACATTATTCCTTTAAGTTGTAATTATGATAATGATTTTATGTATTTAAATGTGCTGTTTCAAACATAAAATAAAAAGAGATTCAGAGGGGCAAAGAAAAACATGTCTACAAGCATGAGTGTCTTCGTATCTCGACTAGCACTCCACTGAAATGCCAACTTGTCAAAAGTGTTATCCAGTGCACGCTGGGATAGCCGCCACCATCCCTACCACCCCAAAAAGGATTAGACAGGTGGAGAAAATGAAGTACTGAAACTGCCATCTCAGTCATCAAACCTAAATATTGTGGCTTCAGAAAAACGCTTTGCCCTTTCCATTTGACGAGCCAATAAATGAAAGGCTTTTCATAACTAATTAACATGATGGCTCGGATGTTCTGCGATATTGACAGTGGCTTTATAGTCCTGGTGTGGGTTGATGCACAGGTTATTTTTAAGATACCAGACAAGCACAATGCATAATTTATCACACCACAGAATAACCCTCCCGAGCCGGTGAATAAAGGAAGTAATAAGGGCGGCGAGGCCTGCAGCTGAAATGACTGATAATGCTTTACAACTGGCTCTAAAGAGAGCAGATGAAAAAAATCTGTTTGCACATCATCTTAAAGGAAAGTGTAATTATCTATCAGCCAATCAACACCTAGCAGTCACTTCCTGGGTCTGACCTTGCTGGACTCGTAACCATGGAAATTTTTTTCTCTCTCTGGTGAAGCACAGCTTGGTCATACAAAAAAAATCCTTTATGTGTGTGTGTGTGTGTGTGGGGAGATGAACGACAAACAAGACAATTTTCCATGTCTTTCTCTCACCAGGGCACCTTGGAAACAATCTTTTATGACTTACCATACTGTATCCAAATAGCAAATATGCAGAGATGATGAAGCACTACTCTCCGTCCTCCACCTGTGCACAAACACACACAACCCACACACACACACACACACACAGACTTTTTCTGCCTGCTTGTAAATATTCTCCTCTCACGCAGATCGGATAAATACGTGAAAGTGACAGTATTTGTTTTCTTTTCATTTGAGATCTGTTATGACAGTCTGCATAAATAATGCATCTTCAGGAAACAATGAAATATTTACACGTATTAGTGTATATGTGACTGTGTGTGTGTGTGTGTGAGGTTGTTTCTTTTAACATTATTCCAGCTATGGACCGCGCCTTGAAGTGAGCCTGTCTTTAATGAGCGCTGCTGCTTTACAGAGGCAGCGGAGCTTCTTCGGTTCCCAGAGGCATTATCAGCCATTGACAGCCAGTTGAATGCAGCACTCAATTTAAGTACACTATCCTGTCAAGATTGGCATTTGATGGACAGAGTTGTACAAAAACTCACCTTACCTCACAATATTTATCTCACTGTTGGGGAATAGTTAAATCGACTCCATAAAACTGAAGAACTCCTGCTACTACTGAAGAGCGTCTGTGTTTCTTTTCCCCCTCTGTGCTGAATTTAGATAGGAAGGACTCACTCTGATTGATTTTAGTATCCGAACCCTTTTTACGGTTTTGTTTTTTTAGACAAAAACCTGCCTTATAAATGAAAAACCATTTTGGTGTTTCTGTAATGTTCCTACAAAATGTTGTACTTTCTCTTAAATATTCAACACACTCAGTGAGAATAGACTTTGTGGTGAAATAGGAGACATCAGGTCTTTGGTAGTTAAACTTTTAAAACAAAAAATAATTCATAGATTCTGAATCTTTCATCGAGGGAGAATGAGTTGATGTAATTTCTAAAAGTTTTTATAAGTTGAAAAGCCGTATCAGATGCTCTGATGTAGATGTCGATTACTCCCACACACAGGATGTGGACACCTGGGTCATTATGACTGAATGTGATTTCTGAAAATTTAAAATTTAGCCATCAAAATGCAACTTTAAAGGATTACTGCGAAGCTTATTGCTGCCACACCCTCCTCCATCATATAAAGAATCTGCTCATGTACAATGTGTAATACGGTAATCCACACAGTAGCATATCAATGAAAGACTCATGAGATCATGGGATTTCATAGTGAGAACTGGATAAATATCTCAGTTACAAGATTTTATTTCGTTCTACTTTAGGTTTGGCTTGAGACATAGTAAGACCTTAGTGAGCACGATGGATCACACGGTCATAAGTATATGTGTGTACGAAGTCTGACTGTGTCGACGTTGTGTCATGGCATCATGTTACCATGTATACATGCTAAATCACCTCTGCTGCACGCATAGGCTATACATAGAAATTGACAAAGCAAGTGTGACATCACCTGCTGGATTGTGGACTCGTGTTTTGAAGCCAGGAGATCGGCATTTGAACGTCAACATGTTGGTTGTTTTGGAGGATGGAGGACGCTTTTCAGATCCTTGAACCCGATCAAGCTAACCACTCCCCTAAAGGTTCCTTATTTTGAAGCCTTTTTTTTTCCAGATGGTCCACCAGATCTCTGAGAAGAAGAGCTGACTTTAATGACATCAGAATGACTTGTGGATAAAATGCATTGACTGAGTATTTCAGGTTTGAAAATGACCATTTTTGAATTGAGAGTTGAAGAGAAAGTTTTTTGGGGCCAGCATCCAGTGGCCGTTAGGAGTACTACAGTTTTTATACTTCCATATTGGCCTCAGTTTTGAACCACGCTTGCTTCATCCATTTCTATATACAGTCTATGGCTGTAGCAGCTAAGCTATAATTCAAATTATTATGAGGCATTTGTTAAAGTTTTGAGACCCTGCTGTGAAATAACCAGCAGTGATCTTGGGATTGCTGTTTGTTGAATCAACATGAAACCAAACTTTGATCTAAAAAATCATCAGACGCTCTGTTTATAGAGACACCAAACAGCTTTGATTATAGGAGTCAACGTGCCACATATAATTAAACCCAGGGATAATGTACATGAGTCACATCAGGTGATTTCTCCTTCCTCGCCCAACACCATGTGGGTCTCAGTCAGTATCATGGTGTAATGTGATCGGGATCTTTTATTTTCTGGAGTGGCAGCATTTCCAAAAGTAATAGATTGTTGTAAATTTATCTGACATAAGAGGAAGCTGATTAAAACAACAGGTCTCTACATTTAGCAAGTATCTCCCTGTTTGTAAAGCAGCCTTTCTGTTACAAATTAAAACTCTCCCAGACCGATCTGAAACGACCCAGATGGAAACGGTGAGGTCGACCACTGATGCCGGCTGACGCGATCATCCCAAAGGTCACGCCTGGGACTGTCATATTGAAACATATCGACACAGCAGGCAGTGTGAGGGGGAGGAGGGGGGTTGTTATTTAGAGGTAGCTTTCAGTGAACATGGGGTTCAAGATGAGGTCACTCGAGAAAAGTTTGAACCAATTCTAAAGCACCTGTGGCCAAAGCCCTTCAGACTAAACAAACTTTAAAGGGATAACATCTTGACAGGTGCAGAATGAGCCAGAGGGGGGGAAAGACTCAGACAGCTCATCCCAGCTGACAGTGCTGGACCTCCACTATGAGAAAGGTAAGAAATATATAGAGGGGCTTAATCTGGCTTTCATCCTTTAGGCAGGTAGTGAATCTGTGGCACCCCACCAAAGTTTGGAGAGGATAATGCTTTAATCTCCTGTGGTATTTATAGACATGTTTTCTTTTATAGTTATTTCTTTTTTCATAGTATAGAGAAGTTTTGGTAGAGATGATCAACTATTGAAACTAGAAAGCACTCAGAGAGCACAAGATATAATCCAGCTGTACTGATGCTATAGGCTGGATAATGTTGGCATCTCGTGGTGAATAGCAACACTATACAGTTAAATGGTTTGCTTATTATAAGATGGGGATTTTAGAGATTTTTATTTTTCACACAGGATTTCATTTTCTGATCTTTCTCAAAATGTAATCATTTGTTCTTTGGCCACCAGGGCTCAAAATGAGGCCAATATGGAAGTGAAAAATTAGGCCTATAACACTGACAGCCACTAGATGCTGGCTCCAAAGAACCTCCAATTCACTTCAGTTCAAAAACTGTCATCTTCAACCACGAACTACTCAGTCAGTACATTTTGCCACAAGTCATTCTGATGTCATTAGTTAATTTTACTACTCAGTGATCCAGTGAGTCCATTAAGTAGATATTAGGCTACAAAAGAACGAAGATTTAGGGGCGGGGTTTGTTTGATTGATAGGTCTGATCTCCAACAAGACCAGTGTCGAAGTCGAGTCTCACACACATTGGGCAGCGACCTCAGGTTCAAGGTTTAGACCGACCTCATCACTCCTTCCTTCAAATCCAAATATGGTCACTTCTGGTTCCAAAAAACAACAACATGGCAAACGTTCAAAGACTCCACAAACCAACATTATAACATGATTTTTTTTTTTCCAGACTGGATCCCATCCTCTCATTTTGGCCAAAATTAATTAAATAAATTAAATAATAAATACAAATTTAGCAAGATCACTTTAACAGTTTTTCCTCAGTGTTGCTCACAGATGGACAGACCATGTCTTAGTGTTGGTGGTCTTGTCTGTGTGTTGTTGTTGCTGTAACAAACTAATTCCCTCCAAAGTATCAATAAAGTATCTGTCTATCTTAACATATGTCATATACTATTGAGAGTTTCCACGTTTTGTTTCCCCCCACCGCGCTACATCCTCGCGCATGCTCAGTGCGTCCCCCTGCGCTGATTCACATCAGCAGCAGCGGCGTTGGAGATCCACCGGTCCGGCGGCACATGGATCCCCAGTGAGAAGAGCGAGCGCTCCGGCCAGGAGGGGTAAGACAGAGTCCTTCACTGCCTTTGAGGAGACAGGGGGACATAATAAAAATGAATCGCTGTAGATGAAGTGCGATGTGATGAATAAAAAGTGTGAGATGGACTGAGAGGCTGCATGGCCGCGATGACTCACTGGTGTCCAGCGGTGACGGGTAGTTTGCGTCTGTTGACATGACCACCGCGCCAGATGTTTGTGTCTGTGCTGGACAAGGATGCGACCCTTTGAAATTAATTGAAATACGATGTTTTGCTAGTTCATTGTGACGAAATTAAAACCATGTATCCTGCACTTCCCAGGGGGAAACCCTGTTGCATTCCCCGAGCCTTTAGGATCTAATGAGAACAATAAGTGGTAGAATTTGTACTAAAGCTTTTTTACTGTGTGTGTGTGTGTGTGTGTGTGTGTGTGTGTGTGTGTGTGTGTGTGTGTGTGTGTGAGTGAGTGAGTGAGAGAGAGTCTGTGGAGGGAACTTGGGGAAAACTTACTAGCACCATGGACAGCTCTCTGCTTCAGTAACTTTAGGTTACTGTAGGTTTAGACAGGCTAACCTGTCAAACACAAAAAGGCTGAGGGTTTTGTTCTCATAAAAACAACTTTTCTAGTCGTGTGAAAGTCACATGACTATTAAAGACCAATCAGTTTTGAGACATTCTGCACATTTAACTTGAAGGGGTACCGTCTCTGACAACTGTTCCTAATTGGTTGGCTGTTGAGATTTTCAAATTATTGTTACACAAAAAGCAGTTGTAATAAAGATTTTCCATAAAATACAGAAAATGAATTTTGACTAGTACACACAGACAACCTCCGTTATTAGCCTATTTTCTTCCAGCATGAAAGTAAACAAGCTACTTGAGTGACTCGGGGTGTAAAAGGTAGTAACAAACCAAAGGTAAACAGATAATAGATTATAAAGATTCGTAGTTTTACTGTTTTAAATAACTTCACCAGTACATCAAACGCAGGTGGTAAGTTTTATCTTGCCAAAAAAAAAAAAAAATGAAAATAAAACCAAACACTGAACTGAAACAATCCTATGAAATAGGACATGGTACAGTGACCAAGAGAGCTCAAAGCACTGCAGCCATAGAGTAGCTATATAATAGCTGTATAAAGAAATAAATGAAGCAAGTTAGGTTCGAAAATGAGGCCAATGTGTGGAAAAAACTACAATACTCCTGATACTGGCTCCAAAACTCTGGCTCCAACTGACTTCCATTCAAAAATCATAATTTGCATTTATGAAATACTCAGTCAACACATTTTTCCACAAGTCATATGTTATTAATAACAGTCAACTCTTCTTCTCAGTGATCTGGTCCATCTGAAAATCATTCATCATTAAGTAGATATTAGGCTTCAAAAAGAGGAAGATTTAGGGGTGTGGTTAGTTTGACTGGCAGGTCTGGTATCCAATGAGACTGAAGTCGCGTCTCATACACATTGGACGGTGTTCTCGAGTTCAAGGGTCAGACCCACTTCCTTACTCCTCCTAATATGGTCATTTCTGGCTCCAAAAATACAACATGGCGACCTTCAAAGGCCAAACTCCTGCCTTCAAAACTCAAGTTCAAAAATGAACGGATGACATTATGTTAGCTTTATCCGTTCTGTGTACAGTCTGTGATTGCAGCCCAAGAAAACTCATGAAAAATGAAGAAAAATATAAGAAAATTGTTTGAGTGAACATGCACTATATATTGGAAAAAAAAGGACAAATGAATGAATGAATGAATGACTTTCAACTGACAATGTTTTGCAATTTTTGAAGTTGTTTAAGTCAGCTTCCTGTTAACGGTGTAGGAAAACAAGCTAAACAATAGGAGAAAGTTTTTGGTTATTGTAACATACTGGTGTCATGATGAATTGGCCTTCTGAATATCATTACCCTGCCATAAATCTAGTTTATTAGACAGATTTTGATATTGTTAGGGTTGATCTAACCTAACCTAACCTGTCATTACCTCAGCAGCACGGTCTCTGCTGCTGCATCCTGTGGCCATTGTTCATCTGGTTGTCAGGGTTACGGTTTACATTGCAGTCGGGTTAAACTCACTGTGTGGTTCAGACGGAGATCGGGCCTGTGTGTACAGCTCAGAGAAACAGTCTGGAAGCGAAGAATGAAATACATCAACCAAGCGGCCTCAGGAGAATAACAACAGAGGGACATGAATACAGTGTGCACGTACTTGCATATGTGTGACTCATCCGTGGGTGGTGATAGAGCCACCTCGGGGCCACGGCAGCCGTCAATCGTTCACATGCGGCAACAATAACTGGGGCAACCCGATGACACAGGCCAAGATTTATGACGAGTCTTTGCAGGGAAGGAGGCTTTTATTGAGGGAAATCCATATTCAGCAGATAAACAATATTTGCATTAACAGCCAAGAAGCTCATATGCACACAAATCAATCTGTTCAGAACTGTGGCTGCTCACTGTATGAATTTGTGTCTTTGTTGTAGGTGTGCGAGGTGTGCGATGGCACTGTGCTCCGATGCCTGTGTTTCTAACTCAGGAGGAGAATCCTCCGGCAGTGAGGTGAGCGATGGCTTCCTGCCTGATGATCTAGTTTTATTTGATGTTATCAGAGCTAAAGGACTCCAATGATATAAGGAGAAAATCTGAAATGGTTCAGTGTAAATATTTTGTGTATTCAGGGTACATAGACTAACTGGGAGTGCTTTGATTTACAGCCCACATACCACATCCTCACCCCTATAACAAGAGCTTTCACTTTCACAGTAACTGTAATTTCCTCTGCCAGAGCTGCTGGGGCCAGGGTTACAGTGAAGGTTGGTGATGATGTGACATGATGTGACATTAAAGATATTACAGCTCATGTAACATGAGTTTGTATTGTTAAGTGACTCCAACACTGACACTAAAACCAAGAAAATGTGTTTGAAGAAAGTCATAATTTGCTGTTCTGGAAGTGTTTTCAAAATCTGAAAGTTTGGATAAAAAATCAAAATCAGACAATGATGTTGGTGGCGATCAAGACAAGGCTTACTGTGTAGAATATTTGTGAATATGTATATAACTCCCAGATTTAACTCTATTAAGGCTCAAAGTTGGGTGAGGATGTTCTGGCTGACAGCTGGGTGGCATCACTCAAGGCGAGCTGCAGTTGGATCCACCTCCTCTACAAACTAGCTCCTCCCTCTTATCCAAATATGGTCACTTCTGGCTTCAAACAGATCAAAGAGATGAAATGTCAAACTCCTCCCATCTTTGATATGACACTGGCTACAAATCTTTATTATCTTGCAGTTTTTAAGCAGAGTATTAGAGGAGTTTTTGAGGATTACTTCACCACACATACACAGTACTCTGTATTTAATAGATATGTTGAAATACACATAGTGTCATTTTTCCCTCTTAAACATGAAGCTGTCTTTTTCCCCATCCATTTGTCTCCCTACTCTGTACTTAGTAAGTAATAAGTAATAAGTAATCACACTGTATTCCACACTGTAATCCACAGTAGTGACTCTGCTTTCTTTTCTTCCAGGCAGGTTCCAGCTGTCTTCAGTTTGGGGTTCGTTCCTATCTGCACCAGTTCTATGAGGAGTGCTCGTCCTCCATGTGGGACAGAGACCCAGAGGATCGGGGGATCGAGCAGAGGCAGAGGTCAGCCCTGTGGTGGAACTCAGCAGTCTGCAAGGTAAAGCTGCAGCACTGCAAACACACTGAGACATCTTTTTTTATTATTGTACACAAACAAAATAAAATCACAATAAACTGTTTCAGTCTGGATGGTTAGATTTTCTTTTGTAGTGACAAATCAACTGAAAGAGGGAAAATATGCTGTGTTTTATGCTCTGTCCCTGGCGTTGTAACTGTACCACTGCTACTGTGATCGACGCCTTGAACTTGCTCCTTTATCCGTCGTCTCCTTGACAACTACATCAATCAGTTTTATTGATTAAATGCGATATTAGGCAAACTGTGTGACCTTTAATGTGTGTCCTTTTCAAGTAAACACATGGAAATGCAGCTATAGAAAGAATGCACCTTTTCATTATACATCCCCACACACTGATGTCACTGATGACTGTTGGCCTGAGGAGGAGCTGCAGAAAGACATGTCCCACCTTTGTCTGTCCCTCTGGTTGTTTTCTCCTGCCAGCTATGTGCTTCACTTCAAAAAACTCAGATGTAACATAGTGCAGACAGTACAGTTTTAAACTGTCTCTGCATGATGAACAAGCAGCGGGTTGGTGGTATTTGTAAAAGCATGGGATTACAGGCGAGCCCCCTGCCCGTTTGGCAATTTTCTGCATTACAAACAACAAAATGACCTTTCCTAACAAGAAGTGAAGAGCACCGGGTAAACAAGGCCATCAATACTAAAGAAAATGACCAAGGCTGCACAAATGACCACCTCAGATTCCTTTGTGTTTTTCTCTTGTCTCTCTCACTCCAGGTGTCCTTGGCCCTGGGTCTCCTGATCCTGACTGCAGGTGTTGTCATGCTCTCAGTCGGATACTCCACTCCCCACAGAATCGAGTCTTTCGGAGAGGGAGACCTGTTCTTCGTGGACACCCAGGCCATCAGCTTTAACAGGG
>OOFC01006416.1:28198-42764 GCA_900323345.1 Pseudochromis fuscus
AATTCTATGTTGATTATTTAAGTCTGAAAGACGTTTTATTTTGAAAAACGACCGGATTCTCTCCGACCTAAGCTTCGTCTGTGCCTCTTGACACGTCAATACGCTTTTCTCGGTCACGTGATCAGATCGTAAACTAGCAAAAACGAGTTAAAAACAAACGTCTTTGGTGAGCTTCTTTGAAAAGGGGAAACATTGTTTTTTTTTATGCCGGTGGTGTTATTTTATTTTTGCAGTGTTTATCTGCCACACCTTGAAGGCTGGTCCGTGAAATTAACGCCTACATTAAACCGGTCCGTGGTGCAAAAAAGGTTAAAGACCCCTGGTTTAAAGGGTTAGGGGAGACAAACCATTGTTAATGTATGTACCTGTGAAGAGGCAATCTGTGCATAAACTAACAGCTTCCATTCACACTGTTCACCACTTTTATTCTGAAAGAGCTCAGCAGAGAATACAGCAGAGATAGCAAGAAATAAGCAGGTACACTGATTATTAAAATGTGAAACCTCCTGGTCCTAAAACCATCCAAAAGTCAGATGAAGCCTCCATATTTTTTTTACTGCTGTGATATTAATACAGCTTTGATTGAAGCAACTACTCACTGCTTCTCAGGTGGCTGTCACAAGTCATTCATGCAAAAGCAGGAGATAATGGACTGGAGTGCTGTGGATGAGACAAACTGAGAGGAAGAGGGAAGCAGCCACGCACACAAAAAAAAAGTAAATTAAAACACTTCATCACAAAATAACTTCAGGAATACATTAAACATTAGATATTGGTAATATATAACAATGTTAGATGATCTGAGGTGGATTTTAATTTCAGTTTTAATAACTCGCAAAAAGTCTATCTTTCCCCCCAACAGTTTCATCTACTGTGTTGATCTATCTTGGTTAAGTATTTATGAGAGGAAGGTGATAATAAGGCAGCTAAATTCACGGCTGCAGGTATGCATAGACAGGGCTTAATAAAGTGGTAAGTGGTGTTTTGAATTATTATCGCGTCTTAAGGAAAAATGTGTTGTGTAATAAGTGGAAGTCTACTCTGTTTCTCTAAACTAATTTCCTCCTTTCCGTGTGGACTTACATGTCGATGAGGAGTAATTGCGTAATTCTAGTTTATATGTAAATCTGTGTGATATTAAAAGGAGGATACATGTAAGATTACCCCACTTAGTGAGACAACAGCAGACAACTCTGTCGCTCCAGATAAGAATGATGAATGACAAATAAGGATTTTTGTTGTTACAGGGTGTCATAGTTTGACAGTGTTTCCTCTCCTACAGTATATTTAAAGATTATCCAGTTTTTTTTCTCCCCCTTCTCTACAATGTCAATTTAAAGTCAACTGACAGGAGAGCCCAAACACGCCGCTCACCTAATCAAAAGTTTGCATTGTGTAAAAGTTTTTTTTTTTCTTTCCTTTGTCTGAAACCCATCAGGAGATTTGGCACAGTCAAACACCTCTGCATATTTGCAGTCACCATTGGTTTGTTGAGCATTAAAAATGTTAATTGGAATTTTTAAAAAGGAAAGAAAATATCGCATTACCATCCCACCTCCTCCAGTCACAGGCTGTCAAAATGCAATATTCCAAATTAGATTGTATTTGGATAATCTTTTGAACTGTAATAGGTTTCCAGCCAGCAGGCATATTACTATTGGCACATCATTATTAAACAAAAGTGACACCGAACCATCACTTTGCAGGCGGCGCCAGATAAACGTTCGACACCGTGCAAATAATATTAGTTCTGCTTCCAGAGTCACTGGCTTATCTCTGGGATGCTATATTGGGTTCATATCCCTGTCGGCTGGCGAGGGCCTTCTGACGGAAGTGTCTAAATTTATGAGTAGCCCATATGTGTGAGGCGCATGTATGAATAGGCTGCTGTGTGTGTGTATACTATGTAACGTGTGTGTCGCACATTAACGCTTTTATATGTAAATGCTGTGTTTGTGTGTGTGTGGGAGGGTGGATGGATGAGTGTGCGCCTGCTTGTGGGTGTGCGTGCAAAACTGGATACATTCATATGTAAATAGGCAGTGTATGCGCGCCTGTATATGCAGACGCGACCCATATCATGGCATAATGAGATCCGCCACTGTTGGTTACCCTCAGACAGTGGTAATTATGGCTGCAGTGAAAAGGACTGATGCTGAAGGCAGGATGGACGCTCACACACTAACAGATTCCCAACCGCAACGCAGGCCTCAGTCCCACTGACAGCACGCTGCAGGCGAAATGACGACCTGTCCATTTGGCACCGGGATGGGAATATGACTCCGGTAACTGGATTTGATAAATTAGACCTGCATCCGCTTTCTAATCAGCTTCACAAAACCTGCATACCTGTTAAAATATTCAATACCAGAGAGACAGATAGACATTCGCAGCAATGTCATGTCAATAAAAACTGGATACAGGGATTTTAATAGGAGGCAGCATGATGCAAAGAAGCACCAATAAGAAAACAAGCAACATGGGGAAAAGACAAAAGTGTTTTGTTTCTGTCTTCAGCCGTATCATGTAACTCACTCAGTCTGATAATGTTTCCAGGAAGGCCAAATTGAACATTACACCTCCTAACAGCCAGTCAAGTGGTCCATAGGGTGTGTTAAATGGACCAAAAAGCCTGTTCCTTATTGAAATGGGGGAAAGCCTGGTTTGTAACAGGGTGATGTATGTTACAACTTCAACATCATTCAGTCTGTGAAAACAATACACAATAGGAAAATAAATAAATAAATAAAACACTTTAGCTCAGTGCTTGGCTACACTGAAATAGACTGTGGATTGTAATATCAAATAGCATTAAAAAGCTGATTGTAAATTAGTCAATTAAAGGAAATTTAACAATAAGATTTCATTTCCCCCCCAAAAAAAGTTTGAGACTAAATTGTTAAACTCAAGTTTAATCCTGGAAATGCATTTAAATTCAAAACTTAAATGCATGTAGCAGCAATTAACACCAGGTCTGTCATGACCTCGATTTGAGTTGGTTTGTTTGTCCATCTGTTTGCACCATTACAGAAAAACTGGAGGAAAAATCCAGAGAAATCCTTATAATTGCAAACGTTTTAACAAGATACTGTTGCTGTTTCACCACAAGAGGGCAGCAGTGTTCAGATATTTTGTACATTTCTGAACATTTTTGCAAAATAAATGTTAAAGTGTTTTTATTTGTATCATTGCTTTTACATGTTTAATGCAAATTATTAACATGAAAAGGGGAAAAATTAAATGGTAAATGGAGTATATTTATATAGCGCTTTTTTTTTTTTAACCTTAGCTAGCTCCCAAAGCACTTTACAAGGCAACTCATTCACCCATTCACATACTAATGGTTACAGAGCTGGCATGCAAGGAGCCAGCCACCACTGGGAGCAACTTAGGGTCCAATCAAGTTGAATTGGCTATTTTATTTATTATTTTTACCTCCGCCAAGGAGGTTATGTTTTTGCCGGCGTTGTCTGTCTGTCTGTTTGTCTGTTGGTTTCCAAAATAACTCAAAAACTTACGAATGGATTCGGAGGAAATTTTCAGGGATTGTCCAGAATGGGATAACGAACAAATGATTAGATTTGGGAAGTGATCCGCATCACCGTCTGGATTCAAGAATTTTTTTAAGGATTCTCCTCGCAAAGTCTCTCCTCGAAGGCATCCATGTTGATATGCTAGCGCAAGCGCAGTGCAGTTGCTTGTATTGATTTTGACACATGCGCAGTTGCTCGCGCCCTCCGCGCCCAGGCGACACGCTCACATTTTTGGAGCTGTACCCGGACGCCTCTGTGCCTGTCCGCTGGAGCGCTTCCTGATGTGTTGCATGACATTTACGTGACGCGGACCCTCGTGCACCAACGCGGACATGCGGACGCAGAAAGTATGAATTGGCCTTAACAGTGCTTGGCAGAGGTCTACGCTCTCAGAGTGCTTTTCTAGTTTTTAAATGCTATTAAAGTTTCTTATTTAACAGTGAATTGTAAAGTTTAAAAAATGTATTGAATGTCTTTTTTCCTTGTTTTTAAACCCCCATTAAACCCAAACAAAGAGTTCCTATGAGAGTGTATTTCTGTGTAGGCAACAACTGAAACACTGCAGTTAATTCCTAACAAAGCTGCTCTGTTGTCCAAAAAGTATTTAAAAAACATTAGTCACACTGTTGGACTGGATGAAATGTCCTTTAACTTTCCATGAACATGGACACTCCAGTGTATTTTGAGTCACTCTCATGTGCACGATCCAGTGAATAATAATAATACTAATTAAACCTCTAAATGTGGATCAGTTCGCAGATGAAACACATAATCAACAAATATACTGTTCACAACCAATATGAGTTTGTTTTGCTAAAAAACAGTTTTTCAACAGATGGACTTTTTACAGCTTTCCCCAAATGAGCGAGTACTAATTGAACTTTTTTTGTTGTCAACTTACAATTTTCAGAAGACAAATCTTAATCAACTTTACAAAGACAGTTAAATATGACGTGTTTTTTGTTTACATGTTTATTACATCATTGTTAAAGCAGTTAAGACAAACAAAGTGTTACATCAAAACTGATGATACACTGATAAAAGGAAACATTCACTGAACACTGAACATTAAAAGTGATGGATGACACGACTTAAGCCAGTGTACGTCTTTTTTTTTTTTTTTTTTTTATACCGCACTCTCAAAAATCTGATCCCACAGTCAGCAGTAATGTGAGGGACTGGTGATGGATGGAGGTGTGCGGTAAGGTGTGCTCTCACACAGCCTCACTCAGAGTGTTTGTATCCAGGTCTGCGGTGCCCCGGCTTCATTTCTAACATTTATCATCACTGTAATTGTCCTTGTCCTACTGTTTCTCCGGTGTAGGAAGCCCGGCCCGGCTCTGTGATGTTGCTGACAGGCAGTTCTACCTGATGGGCTCTACATCCTGTTTGCACACTGACAATCGCATCAGCCAGGTTCTGATTTATTCTCTTGGTACTTGCCTTGAACCTTTCAGCCACAATCTCGCTGTCTTTACATCTCTCCATCTCTGAATGCAACTGTTTCCTCCCTGCTTGTCTCAGTGGCTAATGGGCTCCACACAGCAACACTGGGTCTTTTATGGTGAGGGTCCCTTGATCAATTGCATGTTTCCATGCCTCATATATGCAACACAGAGGAGAAAACATAAAGGATATGGCAATATTGTGTGGCTGCAACCCATCGACCATCAATATGCAGCACTCAGGGAGCAGGAACATGCACATTTCCATTTTCAACAGCTTTTTACTTGGATACCTCTTTAAGTGGCTGTGATTTAAAGCTGCTTTTAAAGAAACTCAAAACCCACTTATCAAGATTATCAATACTGCTGGGAAAATACACCCAATCACTGAAGCTGTAGTGTAAAAGGGAATTATAAAAGCAACAGAAAGTTCCTTAAAAAGCAGCATTGCCTGTGGTGTATTTTTCTTGGCATGGTTTTAATATAGTGGAATCAGTGTGACTGAGCAGCAGGGTGCCTGTTCCCTTTTCTAAGAATTTTGTGTGTGTGTGTGTGTGTGTGTGTGTGTTTTGCCTGACATTTGATGTAGAAAAAAAAACAAACATCTTTGGATATGACATCGAGGATGGATGTTCAAAAGTGAGCAGATTGGACCATGAAAACATAGAAAGTGACTCAGAAGAATTTGGTACATGCCTCCCTCCTTCAACACCTACACCTCGCTCTGTTTTTGGAGCAGATACTGCACGAAAACCTTCAGCAGGGAAAAGAGGAGTTATAGTCTGTGGAGGCCCCAACAAGAATAAGAGTGTAAAAGCTTCACAGGCAGCCCACAGATGTCGTGCCACTCTTTACACCTAACCACAACGGGGTGGGTTGGACCGACAGCCAATCAGATAAAAGCTGTACTGTTGACTATTTTTATTAAGTCAACAGTGCACCATTGACAAAAAAAGGAGATGGAGATAAAACACATGAAGAAGAGCAGCCTTCTGCTTCTTGAGTAGAGTCATTAGACTGAAGCATATCTAGGATCTAGGTATGTGAGGTATTCACATCGACCATGTCAGTCCAGCACTTTGGTCCGGACAGAAATACCTTCTGAATGAATCGACATGACTTTGAAGATGTTCTGGTTTTGTTAACGTTCACGTTTCCTGGAGATATGCAGCGTCGTTACCGTGGTGATCCTCCCGCGTTTCCTCTTTACAAGGTGATTCAAATCACTTTGCACGTAATGATCTCCACCAAAGCTGTTATGTTTACGCCAGCGATGGTTTATTTGTTTGTTTATTGTCAGTAGTCTGTCTGTTAGCAGCATCACAAAAGATTTTTTTATTTATTTTTTTATGTATTTATTTGAGAAACAGAGAAAGGGTTTTACCTGAGGAGCAGAGGGTGAGATCCTGTCTGGATAAAATCCTGAAATCCCAGAAATTCCCCATCTCTAAGAGAAGGTATGAACATGATATGGAAGTCTGTGGCACAAAGACCCATTTATAATATTATTTTATATGAATCCATGTGCAGCTTGAATCGGGTAAATATTCTGACAGTGATATTAAATTAATGTAACAGACATTATCAGTCTAAAGGTGACTTATCCACTTTTTAACACTCATAAGAGACAAAGAAACAACAATACATGTTGTAAAAATGTATTCTGTGCAGTATTTATTTGTTTGATGAACTGATAGAACTGCTTGAATGAAGTAGAAGTAAACTTGTGTGTTTGTTCTCCTTAAAATGTGAAGTAGTTATCCCCAGTAGTAAAAAAAATTGTTATACAAGTATTTGTAGAAACTTGCATCATGTATTTCCACAGTGAATGAAATTATGTCCATAAAAATGTCACGAAACCTGATTCCCAGCCACATGTCACTGTGGAGTCCAACTGCCTCTAATGTGTACAGATCATTGTTTGTTGTTGTTCTGATGTCCGAGTAGAGGGGGCCTGTTCAGGGAGGAAGTGACCCATGTGCATACCCTCTAGAATGGCTGAATGTTTTAACAAAGGCAATGGTGACAAAAAACCAGTTGGGTTGGATGTTGTAATGGACAAAACATGCTGGGTTCAAAAGTGAAGCCATTGCAGATCTGTAATAAAAATGCAATGCCACAGGTCGCCACTAGAAGCTGATTCAAATACAGTCATTTTCAATCATGAAATACTCATTCTGATATTGTTTGTTAAAGTCAACTCTCCTCTTCAGTGATCTGGTGGTCCATCTGAAAACCCTTTCATCAATAAGTGGTCAGTTTTCACTGAGACCAGACTTGAGCTGGAGTCTCCTGCACATTAAGCAGTTTCCTCTGGTTCAAGGGAACCTCCTCACTCCTCCCTTCATATCCAAATATGGTCACTTCTGGCTCCTAACAACCAACATGGCGATGTTCAAATACTGAACTCCTGGCTTCAAAATGTGAGTCCACAACCCAACATCTGACGTCACATTAGCTTTGTCCGGTTTATATCCAGTGCTGAAATATTTTAGTTCTTCAAGGTGACTGTGAGTTTCTGAATTATATGCTGCCTCTACCTTCTGCACCATCTCTGTACTTTTCACTACCCCTACCTGAACCAGGGTCTGTATCCCATCCCCTCTCTCATCTCTACCTCCTGTACTTCTACCCCCTACCTGAACAAGGGTCTGTATCCCCTTCCTGCTTTTACTGGTGCAGCTGGTGTGAGGCTGGGGCAGCATGGGTGTGCGTAGTGAGAAGTTTTTAGATCTTGGTTTCCTTAGAGAAAAGTATATGAAAATGTTCACTTTAACACTGGTTTTCTCTCTCCTGTAGTCTTTCTTTGTCCTCTCTGTCCTCTTCTCTTTAGGTCTCTGCAGGTCTCATTAAAGGGCCCTGATCAAGTGTATGAATTCTTTATTACTATAAAGCGTCTGAGCATTGTTAAAAGTGCTCCTAAATAATAATTATTATCATTATTATTCAAAAAAATAACTTTTTCACATGGTAGCATCCTGAGAGCCCAGCTTTTGTTTGCCAGGCCTTTTTAATTTCTCCCAGCTCTTTGGGATTATTAGGTCCCAATAAGTCTAAAAAGTAAGCATTGACCAGTAGTAAAAATACATTACTGTATTTTCCACTCTATAAGCTCCACCAAAAAGCCTTTAATGTTCTCAAAACCCGACAGTGCGCCTTATAATCCGATGCGCCTTATATATGGATCAATATTGGTTAATTATGGCTGCTGTAGTCAGGGGGCGGATATTTTCATTGCACTAACGTTTGATTTAACGTAGCGGTATCAGACTGTTTCTTTTACGTGTTTACTGAATCAGGGAAAAGTTCCCTCCACGTTTGTGATGCACTAACTACGTGATAAAAAGTTGCACTACCTGTTGTACCTTGCTGTTGGTAAAAGATAATACTACGTCACTGACATTACCTCGGAGAAAAAATACAACCAGTATGGAGTACCAGTTGGAAATACATTGTTTTCAATGAAGGGGACGCAAATACCGGTAAGAGCTACTGGTACGTACGGTACTGTATTGTGAATGCACTAGCTTGTTTTGGAAGTGAACAGAGTTGTCAGAACGTTGGTTTGTTTTCTATTAATAACGTTTGACTGACTGACTTATCTGACTGTTTTGTTGACATTCACTTTAGCGCAACTTCATCTAGATGGATGATAACACAACCCCAGCAACTACAGTAGTTTGTATTCTGTGCGCTTTATATGTGGAAACAGTTTTAAAATAGGCCATTAATTGAAGGTGCGCCTTATAATCCGATGCACCTTATAGTGCGGAAAATACGGTACTTACATTTGTTGGTGTGTTTTATCTTACGAACAGTTATTTTGGTCTTAATTTACTACAGCATGAGCAAAAATGGGACAATAAAAAACAGAAACTAACAAATCCTTCTTCTATAAAAGGTTCAATCAAATAATTTTCATATTGTCAACTAATCCCTTGGAGAGACTCAAACCATCAGTGTTTTACTGGGAGACGTAAATCTTAAAAATTGGTCATAAATACTTTTAAAATAACCACTTGTTTCCTTATCCAGGTGATCTCTGCAGTTATTAGCAAATATTTCTCCAGCCAGAGTAATATAGAGAGGATTTGTTGTGTAGTATTTTCAGCTGAGGATGAATATAGAGTTGGTGCATTAGTGAGTATTTACAGCAGTATGACTGTTTGTGCAGTACTGACTCAGATGAAACTACGTGTGTTCATGATGACGCGTGTCAGGCAGTGCAGTACTTTGTTAACAGACTAATAACAACAGCTACAGTATTACAAATTAAACTAAAAGTCATGAAAAATGAAACTCATTTTCTGTTTGTGCTAAAAAAAAACACAGATTAGCTGGTATATCGTGATCTTTTTTCAAATATTGATGTTGGTATTGGCTTTAGAAAATTAAGTTGGACTCTAGCTGCTAATTGTAAATATACACAACTAACAACCACAGTGAGTCAATGCTGAACAGCATTAGATATTGATGTTGTGATATCTGAAAATCTTACAGCATTGTTGTTGTCGAAGCAGGTGGAGGGTCCTTTTCGATAGCGTGCCACAGGCATTTCTTCACATGGATTTTCCTCCTTGACTGAAAATCAACTCAATTAAGGACAATTACAATTCTTTGAATTTTTTGCTTTTTTCTGCAGTTTTTTTTTTCTACTCCATTATGCGTCTGTGCAGCACCTCGTGGTACAGATGTAAACGACTGGTCATAATTCATCGGGATAAAAATAACCTGAAAATGAATGTGAAACATTACGCAGGTACGGTGACAAAGAGATCGGATGTAGAGATTAGAGTGTGTGTCTTCTTCTGTGCCAGCTGGTGTACAATGTGAAAAAGGATACACTCCTCCTCCTCCTGGGATAGCTTCTCTATCTCGCAGGTGTTGCATGGCATCTTTTCTGCTACCACAAACAGCAAGTTGGTGTTGTTTATCCTCTTGGCATGAATCAGCCTGCAGAGAGAGACGGCTCTGTCAACAACCCCCCTCTGCTCACTTACATCACAGACTCATTTGCTAATGGATGAGCGAGATTCATGAGACAGTCTTATAAGGCTCATTTAGCCAATGATATGACCATTTCATTAAAGCCGAGACGGGTTAATCATCAGCAGAGTTTATTAACTCCAACAGAAAGATGAATCTGTCTTGCTAACTGTGCCTCTGTCACAGCACAGTTCTCAGTGGTATTTATGTGTGAGCACGAGCATGTGAAATAATGTGTGTGTGTGTGTGTGTGTATGTTGTCATGTGTACAGACCTGGAGCAGTTGCCACAGTCTTGCAGTATGTTGTAGGAGCTGCTGAGATTACTTAAGTAGAACTGGGTCTGGATCATTACACAACTCCTCTCTTTCGAGTCAATCCCGTCCGCATCCACCTCATCTACAGCAGCATCCCCAGAGCAGAGACACACAAGTACCACTTCACTTCAACTGATTCATAAGAACTGATTTTGAAAAATGTCCACAATATATATACTGAGCTGTAAAACCCTCATCTCTTTGAATCTTGTATTTAAAGTTCCTGCACTGTTACAAGATTAAATGTATGACTTAAAGATCAAACAAACTGTTTCTGCACATGCAGCTGTTTGTATAATGACTCCAAAGTGTGATGAGGGAAATCAAAGAAACATAAAAACATTTAACTTATATCAAGTCATTTAATATTGTGTGTTCACCCACCTGTGACAAACCAGCTGTGATAAGCCAGTCCATATATAAACTGTTGGAACAAGGACCTGTGGAGACAAGAGGTGTAGATAAGTATTTATACTGTGCACTGCTGCACTTCTTTTAAACTTTCACTTTCTTGGTATTACAGCTTGAAATATTTCCTAAGTTGATGCATTTCATTTGTAAAATCTATCAAATTCTATTTCATAATTTCACTATATTTCATTTATGTTCTATTTATAACTTCATTATGTATTTCATTTTAATTTTTGTAATGTTTTTATTTCAAAGCACTGTGCTGCATTTTCTGTATGAAGGTGCTGTGTAAATAAAGTTGATTATTATGGTTATCATTATATAAGTAGAATTTGTAGATTCAATAAATGTGGTCCAGTAATGTATCAGTGCAATATATGCTGCATTGAATATATTGCAGTGTCCCCTATTTGACTCTCATTTCATCAGTCAAACCGCTGCACTTCTATTAGCTGCATCATTGTACGCACAGCAATTCAGGGTAACAGCATGGTGGGCTATAAAATTTTACAAACCGAGTCAAAATTACTACAAAAATAACTGGAAAAGACAGCAGAGCAGTGAAACTCTGTTTTTGCTCCTCTGACGTTTGCAGCGCTGGTGTTGATGCAGCACGGTCTGATAAACTAGTCTCAAACCAGGAGCTGATACAACCTCCTGCACTGTGTCCAGTGACGGCACGGTCAGCTGAAACTGTACTATGACAAGGACACATGATTTTATTCAGTGTGTTGCAGGTAAAACATGAAACTCCTGGAGTTGTTACAGTAGCTCAGTGTAGAGATGGACTGTACTGTAGCTGGGAGTACAAGTGGATAATACAAGTTTCACAAGGTGTATTTAAGAAAACACATCGGTAGCAATGCTAGGTATTTTCAAAAATAAAAATGATAAATGTAAAATATGTATTTATTTAGGTATACAGTGGCTTCACTCTATCGCAGATTTTATATGCAAACATATCCAAATATATATCGCAGATTTTTCACCAGTTCACAGATTTCTGCAGACAATTGGTGTTTTTATTTCTGGTTTGCCCAGTTGATTTCATACACAGGACACTATTGGTGGATGACACAGAAGCTACCCAATCAGAGGATGTGGTTCAGTATCCTGGGTGCTGATTGGCTCAGATCAAGCTGAGCAGCAGCCCAGACTGTACAGTGCACACATTTTGTAGTAGCATCATAATATATCTAATATAATTGAGTTAGTAAGTAAAACAAGTGCATTACTATATATCACAGTAAATATAAAATTATTTTGTTAAAATATGTATTATTACAATGTGTTTAAAACTGTATTACATATTAAATAAAACTTAATATGACAAGTATATATGTGCATAGTATATAAACAGTGTGTGTACGTACATAATTTCAATGAATCTTACCCAATATCTGAGAGAATATAAAGGTTTATACTGTATAGGAAACTGTGTAGGAAATGTTTATAGGAGTGTGGAAGTGTTTAAAAGGGCTTAAAATATATAAAATTAACCATATAAACATGTGGTTTCTACTATGTTCCTGTGTATTATAAACCTCACCATGCAGCAGCTGATGTCCACCAAGCCAGGTTTACAAAATCTGCAATTGTGGGCTACAGATACAGAAAAAAAAAAAAAAAAAGTTAAAATACACGATTATTTCAATCAAGCATCCATTACTATCTCTGTCCATCCACTAATTCAGCACATTTTCTCTAGTCTGCCTCCTTCATTTATTGCATATCTTCCAGTGTGAGGACTTATCTCGCGTACCACAAACACTCCTCTGGGCGCAGCTCCAGCTTCACTGTTCGGCATCCGTTCACACACAGACTGGTAATCAAACGACTGCTTTCGGTTGTAGAAGGAATTGTTGTACAGAGCGTACATCAAGTAGGGGTCAACATCACTGAAGAACATGCCCACCTGCCAGGATAAGAAGCGGCGGTCAGGCTCAGTGTACAAGATAAGAGAGGAACCATGTTCGGTGTGAAAATCACTTCATTAACTTCACCTTGTTCCAGTCTTCCTTCTGATTGGACATGATTAGGAATCCACCATCATCTATTAAATAACACAGGAGGTCCTGCACACACACATAGAAATGGACTGTTAACTGGGAGTACAGTGAAAAGACGCAACAGTGCTTGGATACAGAGAGATTAGCAGAATTACTTACATCACTGTTGGCCTCACAGTCCATTTCACAGCCCCTGTTTGGTCCACACTGTCACAGAGAAAAACAAAGTTAACGAATTAGTAAGAGACATAAATATTCAAACTTTATTCCCCCATAAAAATATATTGTATTACATATAAATATATTACTGTATTTGAGCCTTGACGGTTGTCTGTGTGGTTGCTGGCGAGAATCTTGAACTTCTCCGTCCAGGCTTCAAGGTCTAGTTTCACTCCAACGACTGAGGCGAAAAGAAAAGTTAGCAATTCACGACAAAGGTTCGATAAATAAATGCAAAGCACGGACATGTCCATTCAGAGACAAAATGTCACAGACGTGTAATTATCTTTGACTTGCTCTGAAACATTTGCTTTAACATCTGTCATTACAAGGATTTTGTTTGCTCTTCCTGAAGAGAGCCCACCTGCAGGTTTGATGTTTTTTCCGCCTATTGTAAGGTCCAAAGCCGTGCTGACCAGAATACCTATGGTGTCATTTTCTGGGTTCAGCAGCTCGTCCCTGGCTGCAACAAAAGGAAACAAACAGACAAACAAGGCAGGAGGGGAGGAGGAGGGGTTAGAAACAAAGAGCCGCACCATTACGAGGCCCCGTGTGAGTTATATAACCGGAGACTAAGAGCATCATTCACCTGTTCGATAAGGCGCTCGGAAGATGTAGCCCTTGTTGTCGAGGCTGCGGCGGTAATAGCTGGCATTAAACGGCTCAGGGTCTTCCTCCCAGGTTTCCGCAGCCCTAAGATTTAAGAGCAGAGATACCGGAGCTGTAAATTTTTCTTCCTGGTATCCCACGTGCTTATGAAACTTCACAAGTTATCATTTTAAGAGAGAACAAAGTGAGAAACACAACAGAACTACAAAGCAGCTGCAGTCCAGACACACAGCCTCAGATAAAGAGTGCACTCACTTGTTTGGAAACACTCTTGTTATGCCTCCATCTGTTGCAGCAAACACGGCCAAAAAGCCATATCTAAATGTCAGGATGGAGAAAAGACAGAAACGGGCTTCAGATCGCAAATCTTATCCACAGTCCAAATCTGAAAATACACCTCCCTCCTTTGGTCACACTCACGTATTCAAATCTTTATTTTTCCACACTTTCTCCACCAACTGTCTGATGATGCCGGTGTCCAGAATCAGATTGTGAAGGAGGAAGTTGTCACCTAATGGGATCAGAGACATTCACAGTTTAACTCAAAGTCACTCAGTCAATATTAATACACTACAGGCCAAAAGTTTGGACACACCTTCTCATTTTTTCTTTTTTTCTTTATTTTAATGACTATTTACATTGTAGATTTTCACTGAAGGCATCAAAACTATGAATGAACACACGTGGAGTTATGTACTTAACCAAAAAAGATGAAATAACTGAAAACATGTTTTATATTCTAGTTTCTTCAAAATAGCCACCGTTTGGTCTGATTACTACTTTACAAACTCTTTGCTTTCTCTCCATGAACTTCAAGAGGTCGTCACCTGAAATGGTTTCCACTTCACAGCTGTGACTTATCAGGGTTAATTAGTGGAATTTCTTGCTTTATCAATGGGGTTGGGACCATCAGTTGTGTTGTGCAGAAGTCAGGTTAAACCCTATTGGACAACTGTTAAAATTCATATTATGGCAAGAACCAATCAGCTAACTGAAGAAAAACGAGTGGCCATCATTACTTTACTTTACTCTACAATG
>OOFC01006418.1:3044-18044 GCA_900323345.1 Pseudochromis fuscus
GACAAAGAGAGAAAAGCGAGCGAAAAGAGAGGAGGTGGAGGTGGAGGAGGACACAACAGCGAGGGAGGAAATACGCAGCGGTCTGGAAAGCAGTGAGGACAAGGCAACAGAGAGCGGCTACAGAAAAGAGGAGAAAGTCTAAAAGGTTTTCCATTCTCCCCTAATTTAGTCTGTGAATGTGCTTTCCCCCCTCCTTTAACTCTCCCCTGAGACTGTCCCACAGAAACCGCACAATCATATGTTACTCTGATTCACCCGGAGATAAAGAGGAAGACAGAGAACAAGAACCACGGGGGAGGGGAGGGGAAGGGAAGGAGAGAGGAAAGGACCATTCACAAATACGGATGTAAAACTTTTCCACATGATTACTGCCCTCCTCACCGCCATCCACGACTATAAAAGCTGCTCGAAACATTTTGGCTGGAACATCGTTATTTTTGCTCAGGATTGTAATGACTTTTCAATTCTCAAGGAAATAAACAGTTTGCTTGTGAATGTGTCAAATGTAGTAGCAGCACAATTGTGAGATGAGTAATTCCTAACTTATGCTGTATGACCTGAGAGAGAGGAAGAGTGAAGGTGATTGTTTAATATTGCACATGCATGGTTATTAGCTATACAGAAACTTATGAGTCGTTGAAACCAAAAATATATAAATCAAACTGATGTGGGTTTGTTTGATTATTATTTAACAAACCCTGACAGGACCTGTACTGTCTAAGAAGTATGTTTTCATGGCTTTTATTTTGAAAGTACAGCCCTCACCTTTACAACAAATGCTGTTTCTTTCAATACATTTTCAGACAGCCGTTCCCACTTTGGATCTTCTACTTACAAAGATTCTGTCATAATGTTGTGAAGTAGCAAGACTATGCAGGAGGACAGAGGATTATTGAAGTATAAACGCTTTTCACTACACCCACCACTGCTTCAAAACAGCATTGTGAAGGAAGGACGATGCAGAAAAAGAGTGGTGACAATACTTAGGAGGAGGTAGCAGTAAGGGTCTCAGTGAGGTGGCATTGATACAGACTGACACAGGTCAGGGTAGTTTTTTTAACCATATTGGTGTGATTTACAAGACTGCTCTAGACATATTGCTTTGTAATCGCAATAAATATGTGATTCTAACCTGATCTGCAATTTTTCTATAGGTGATTTTTGGTGCCTGATCACAACCAAACATTTAGGACAACAAACCAATCATAAAAGATTTTTATTTTCCTACTTTTCTTTCATTGCACTTCTATTTTGCTGTATTTTTGTGACTTCATACAGCTGGTTTAGTTGAAAATCAAGGGTTACACTTACTAAATACTGTAATATTGTGGTCTCCAGTGTCAGTGTGTTTTATCAGGCTACTGTTTAGGCTGAAATACTGCGCTGTTGTCTGACAATAAACTGCAGCGTGTATAGTTGGATTAAGTTGGATTTAAAGCTGAATAATGCCCTTCATTTCAAGAGCACATTCTTGTTTCTTCACATTCATGTAACCCACTCCACGCACTGCACCACCCCCACAAAGATACCCACATAGGAAAAATGTGACGTATGTCTTGAATTTTAATCAAATATGCCCATATCTAAATATAGCCAAAGTCACACGAGCACCTTAATCTGAAGAAGTAAGTTTGCTAAAGTATTATACATGTTGACATCATGCGTTAACACGAGTAAACTTTCCATGAATATCACTCTGGAAGTTTGTCACCTCAGGACCCAGAAAGATGAGCCAGCCATGGAGGAATAAATCTTTCCCCACAGTAATAGTGTGAACAAAAGATGCAGCAATCATAGCCACTAAGTCTCTGGTGCGACACTGGAGGAAGAGTCAAATGACTGAGGGAAAAAAGAAGATAAAGGTCCTCCTCTGGCAGCAGTAATGTACCAGTAAATATGTATTAATGTGTAAGTCTGATATTACCCCTGGTTAGAAAAGTAGCACTTTACAATAATGAAGTTAATTTGAAGTACTTATATGTTGATATCTGTGGTTCAGCAGTCAGGAAATCAGGCGAATTTTTTGTATTTTAATCCGTTGTAGTAGTTGTATGTTGAAGCCAATAACGTAATAACTGGCCAAAAATATAATAAAAGTCCTGAACCGATAACGTAATAACTTTTGGCTAATAACGTAATAATGTATGCTAATAATGCTAATAACGTAATAATGTATGCTAATAATGCTAATAACATAATAATGTATTACGTTGGCAATAATGATGTACTAATTTCTTAATAACGGAATTTATTATGTTATTGGCTCAGTTATTACATTGCAAAGTTTTTTTCTTCTATCAGGCCTATAATGTAATAAGCAGCTAATAACGTAATAAATGATTACGTTATTAGCCAAAAGTTATTACGTTATTGGTTCAGGGCTTTTATTACATTATATTGGCCTATTACATTTCAAAAAGGGCAAATTTATTACATTATTGGATGTTATTACATTATCGGCTTTAACAGTTGTACATTGGCTACTGGACTCAGTGTAAGAGTAGTGACATCATAAGTATTTTATTTTAAATGGACATGTTGGTATATGTATGTATGGGTAATATTTGCATGAAGATGGATTTGTAAAAAGCTATAATGAACTAACTAACTAATTAACTAGCTTACAAAACAATGTGAGCAGTTTCCCTTGGTGTATATACTGCAGGCTGGAGTTAGGCTGTTCACATAAAACACATCTTCAAGGGATTGATCCAAAAAGTTCCCAATAAACTTGCTTTGAGAGAGTAAATCTTTCACATACTACATCTAAAGTTTAACAGTGACTGGTGTGAGGGAGCTGCTGGCAAACTGTATATCATCCATATTCAAAACCATAAAGGAGGCAGCACATACAGTATAAGAATAACCCAGAAAAAGCAGAAATTCCTCATAAAAAAGACAAACGTTGCTACTTTCCTAAACCAAGCTTTAATTCAGTAAAGCTTTGCATGTAAATATATTACTGCTGCTGCTGCTGTCAGCAATGGCTTAAATAATTAGTGTTTCCTTTTCCTCACTGTAAAAGTCTCATCAGCCATGCTCCTGTGTCTCTGTAAACAGTTTAAGCGGTCTACATAATTCATTTTGTAATACAGCATGGAAACATTACAATCAGTAAAGTGGATATTGAGAAAACCGACCTAAAAACTGAACTGTAAAGAACAAGAGAGGTATAGATACAGGAAGGATTTCTGATCTCAAATAAGAAAAACTGACTTCACATCTGACTGCACAATGCTCTTTTCCCCTTTCTCATGACAAACCATCATTCTGCTCCACATGTGACTCACATGCAAGGCAGCCTTTTGACAAACATTGTTTTTCAAGAAATGACATCTTGCTCCATTCACTGCTCAAAGCTCAAACGCATGATTCAATTAGTTGCTATGGTTGCTGAGAATGTGTAACATGGAATCCATGCAGTAAATATCTTACTGAAGGCATGTTTATGCATGATGAGTTTGTTGGACATGGTGCAATGTCACGGGTCAACTGCTTTCTATATATTAAACCAGGCCTATCCATTCATTGTGCACGCACACACTGAGTCAATAAATATAAATACATGGACTTACCAACAATTAATGAAAAGAAGAAATACTCAGCAAAAGTTCCAACAAACATCAACACATACTACATCAAACTTCAAAATATTTCTGCTCCCCACACAGAGATGATAAAACCAAGGGTGTAAGTATGTGTAAGCGTTACATACCCAAAAACACATAAAGTAAAAAAGGTTTATTGCACTTACCGTTAAGCATTGCATATTCTCAGGGCGATTGGTCTCGAGGGCAGCACCATGGTTTGACAGCACAGCCTCTGAAATGTAGACAAAGGAATCACGGGCTGAGACAGTGCCTTTAGAGCACATTTCTCCCTGTGCCAATTCAAAACAGCCTTCTGGATGCACAAAAATAAAGTCCTCAAATAGTTCTGAGAGTCCATAAAAGTGACTCAGATAGATAACAACAAGCAATTATGGCAACAGTTGTCTGGAGCAGCCTTTGCTGGGCTGGGATTCAAACTTCAGAGCGCACATAAAAGGCAAAAAAAAACAGGCCAGCCGCGTCAAGGAAAATCCCGTAAGATGCGAGGATCCAACAAACTGCCCAAGAGAGGAATGGAAGTGAGAACAAGTGAGAGGGAGGGAGGGAAGGAGGGAGGGAAGGAGGGAGGGAGGGGTGAAGAAGAGAAAAGGAACTCCTCTCTCACTCTATTATCCGTCCGTCACAGGGCTCCTGGGAAGTTGCTATGGTTACGGGGACTCACGCCTCAGTGTCCTTTTAACTATCCCTCATAAAGGCAGCATTCAGCTTAGGGCCACAATGCCGATCTCCTTCTTTCTCTCTCCTTCGCTTTCTTTCTGCCTTTCCTTCTGTTTACATCTGTCTACATCTCTCACTTAGTACGTGCACCTTTCCTACTCAGTGTTGTGCAGAGCCACCCGTCCGTCACCCTCCAACCACTATCACCATCCCTCTGTTTGACGTGTCGCCTCTCATCCCTCTGATTTTCTGTACTGTTTCCCGTCACACCGTGGCTCCATCACCAAGGAGAGTCATAATCCTATGAAAGACTGTGAATTGTTGCAAACTACACCAGCTCAGTCCAAACAGCCCCAACACCCGTCAAAGACTTTAAATGGATAAGTACCCTTCTGTTATCCTTGTGAAAAGTTGTAATAATCATATTATGTGCACACACAGACCCTGTAATGTCAATGTCAACTAGCTTAACACTGCATTAGTCTCACTCACAGTATATAATTCAAATGGGTTTGGTTCAAAGAGTCTTGGAAATCAGTTTACAATACAAATATACTGCTGCACTACACAAAGCTGTAGTAAAACACATTTCCAAGAGACTGACAGTAATACCAGGTATTTTGCAAATGCCAAAAAATGACACAAGTTTGAGTTTAAGTGACAAAGTATTCTAGCAGCCATAGCAATTATGATGTGAAGTAGTAGCACAGGAGGAAGTCTGGTGACAATAAAACATGAGACGAAGTTTGTTTCTTATTTTCAGTCAACTTTAGTTCCTTCTCACTATGGCAATAATTCAACATTTCACTAAAATTAAGTTTAATATTATACCTATGATTACAAAGGCTCCCTAACCTTATTTTAACTACAAGCTTTTTCTAATCCTACCCAAGTCATGCTTGTGGATGAACCTAACTAAACCATAATAATAACTCTTTATGTATGTCATTGTGGAGGACACATATATACAAACCTTTTTTTTTCATTTACTTTCTTTCAAAAGATTCCTGGGAGATATGTTTCAAGACAAACAAAATGTCTAAAGTGTAAAAATTTGTGTTCGATGAAGTTCAATAAACAAATATCTTTTTGAGCCAAATCTGTCAAAATATGTTTGCTACTTTACTAAAACGCCTAACTCAAATTTCGTATTGAACTCTTACTAGCTGCAAATTGTGATGTTACAAAATAACATCTGTAGATGCATTCCTCACTTCTGACTTAAGGTTAACACAGAAAACAACAGATAAACGTGAAAACCTAATCCATCAATTGCTGCACGTGCATCCTTCTGCAGAAAATTGAAGGTAAAGTCACAATAAGCAAAACATTTCTGAGTGGAAGGGAACTTAAATACTTAAAAATAAAATTAATAAATCAGCAGGATCTGTGATGTCAAACAGGCCACATGCAGGAAAGCACTTCCTAACATCTTGAACACAATTTACATTTTTCTGTAAAGCCTCAGTTATCAGCCAGAGTTATCAAGTAGTTTGGTTGCCACGGTATCCCAGAGTTAAGAGTTTTAAGTGATTCTGTCACTTGTTAATCTGAAACCTCCAGGGGTCCAGCAAAAAAGAGAAGGGCTAACCTGGCTGGCGCTGAGCCCAGAGGCGAAGGCTTTTGTCTGGGTGAGGCATGAGTAGTACAGGGCATATGAGGGTAAAGACACTGAGCGGCTGGCAACGAGAAACATCCAGCATGACTGACATAAAAAAAGGAGGAAAACAAGAGGAACAATAACAGACAAAAACAGTGGACAGTGGGAAAAGTATACACTCCACAAATTCAAGAAATGATGGGGGTGGGTTTAAGAAACAGAGAAAAATCAAGACATGCAAAAGGCAAAAGTAAAGAAAAGAAATCAAAAGGTGTTGGCAGCCTTTTGCTGTCGAGTCAGGCAGTCTTAAATCTGCCTGAACATGAAAAGCCCTTGACTTTTCTCAAGTCCCTCATTGCACCACTCAGTCTCCCTTTTCACCTGCCGTCGCCCACAAAACAAAATAAACACTTGATGAAAAGAGTGGAAAAGCCAAGAAGGGAAGAGACTGCCCCCACTTCACCCCACTCTGCCTATCTGAAGATCAGCTCAAGTATCAAGAAATTATAGTTAAAAATGCAAAAATTAGCACAGACTATCAAAATAAAAAGTGAGGGGGAGGGGCAAGGACTAACAAAAGTAAGCTGTTAGGATATTCTAACATGATGATGAGTGAATGACAGGTTGCTTTGACAACCAATTAACACATTTAAGTCTGATATGCCAGAATCTGTGTTTGAAGAACCACAATATCTGACTGTCTCAAATTAAAAATGGTGAAGTTTTGAATTAATTTTTTGGTGATCATAATCACAATAAGGCCAAGAGGACAGAATTTGATCAGTCCTCTCCCACTAAAAGCCTTTATATATATTTTTTGTCTGATTGAGCTGATAAAATTAGTATTGACTGATGAATGAGATGTTAAATGTGGCAAAGAACCCACTGTGTTAGAACCTCAATGAAATGAAGTGGCAATTTAAAAGCACACAAGGACAGTGAACCCTACACTCAGTTACAATGGCATATAGTGCATCACATACCAAGATTATAAAGGACAAAAAAAAAAAAAAGAGGCCAATGCAGAAATACAAAAAAGTACAATACTTCTCCAAAACTCTCCAATGAGACCAGCCCTGAACTCCAGTCTCATACACATTGGGTAGTGTCCTCAGGTTCAACATGGTGACACACAAATGCCAAACTCATTGAAAATGAGTAAAATAGAGCAGATTATATATTCTGCAACACATCTGTAAGAAAAACTAAACAAATATTTCAGATGTGTGAGTCATTGGTATGGCATAATTATGGTATAATCAATGGTATTGTTGATGTAACCTCTTTTACAGACAAACTGTTGGTTTAAAAAAATGATTTTTGGTAATGGCGTTTTACTGCCAATGACAAAGGCTTCAATTTATTGACCAATGTGTAAAGCAGGGCTCAGCGAACTCACAGACCTCATCCTGCACACATTGATTTCTACACACAGACATACACAACAGAAGAGTTGATACAGGGATCAGAGAGTAAAACAACTCCACACATACAAACCACCAGAGGTCTTGATAATGCAGCCTGACTGACGTTTGGTGTAGCATCGCTTCCAGTAAACAGAGCGACAAGATTTGTTGGGAATGACAAGTTCAATAATATTCAATCTTCAAACATCCCTTCAGGAAACTATGAAATACGTGACTTCAAACTGACCTCTTCGACAGCCTGCGCCAAAGTTTTTCTTTGATATAAAAGTGTTTCTGTAAAGTTATTCGGTATTTCCACATCTCACATCTCACCGCCTACTGCTTTGGGTTAATGGTGTTACCAATACTGTTTTATTTCTAAGGGGGGGGAAAAACTGTGGTGCATATAACATATTTTATTCATATAATTTCACCTAAAATCACGTCTGTACAACAGGAGTGTTACAGTTTGAGTTTTTCCGGTAAAAACATGTATGACTCACCACTAGACTGAAAGAGTGAATGGAGCATCGTGCCTTGAGGTGTTTTTGTTGGTCAGTGAACAAATTGATCCTCAAGGACAGAAAAGGATGTGGAGCGAGCACAGGCAGGATCCAGATCAGCTTTATACTGTATATATACACACACATCGAATGTAATGTAACAACATAGACTGGTAATAACACTAAAATTTCCATTTCGTCATCTTTTTTCTAATAAATAATACAAAAAAAAGCTCTGTAATTTAGCAAACATCTGTTTATTAAGTAACAGATATCTCACATAACTGTGGAAATTTTCAGTACAAAAATTTTAAATAAATGTGTTTTTTGTTTTATCAGTTAAATTGTTTTTACTCATGTAAATGCCCATCATTAATAAGCCAGAAATTATACAAGAACTTTTGTAAATTTAAGCTACAAACTGGACTGTAATCATGGAAAATTGTTGCATTTCTGTGTTGGTAATGCATCTGGTGAATTTATATATTTATTTTGTCCTATTTATGCCCCAGCTGCTAGAAAACTATGTATTTTAGGTGTTTGTGTGCAGATTATGATGTTTTCTTTTTCCTCAGTATTCACAGGTTAAAAACCAACAGTCATCCACTGAGACCATTTCCTGCCACTTATTTCTTTTTATTTGCCACCTTGCCTTTTCCAGTACACATCCCATCCTAAAGAATTAAACACTGTGAGAATCACTTTTGATTATTGTTTTTTCACTGTGAACATTTCCAGCATCACACTGAGCACAATGACACGTCTGCCAGTGATTCATTTACCAACAAACAGAGAACGATCTGTTCTTCTTTCAGAATAATCTCTGGAGAATGAGGATGATGACGACTTCTTGAATCCACCTAACAAAGCTGTGATATTCCTGAGAATCCAACACAACCTTATTATATCTTGTTTACTATCTAGATCTGACAGATGTGCAGATGACCCATTTTTAACCTGAAAGAACAAGACCTGAAGGGTTGAACAATTCAACACAACATCGAACTCAGTAAGAGAAGCAATCTTTTAATTATTATATAAGAAATAATAGGAGCACATCACAATCTAATACCATCCAAAACAGCACCACTCCAAACTACACAGATTCAACCAACAACACAGAATATAAAGCAGCATCAATTAGGCAATAGTCTTATTTTACTGTTCTTTATATCTAATAAGCTGTTTAAGTTATTTTTGCTACCCTGCAAGTCATGCAATCACCAGCACAAAAGTAGGACATACATGAATATTGCACCATAATAAACATCAAGCCTGTAAATGGATGCACAGGTAATGTACTGCACATGTTTACCACAGAGTTCGGTCCTTGAGGGGAATGTGCAATTGTGTATGCTTGAGTACACTGCACACCACCAGCCAAAAGATGAATACATCTCAAACATCTCACAGGACCACCATTTGAATATAAAACACAGCGCGAGTATGAGAGATGGTCGCGCCCTGATTCTGCCTCTGACCTCGGCCCCCACCAAGCAACTGAGTCATTTATTGCATGATGCCACATGGAACAAGACAATGAAATGACTTTTGGGCATTCTGGTTAGCTGGACAGAAGTGACTGACGCATTTCATTTCCTGTTTCTGTCCTCAGCAAGGGAGAGCAGCCAGAAAGGATTATGTCAGCTGTCCATTGAGTCAAAGTGTTGCATGATTGTTCCTGATAGAGATTGGGAGAAAACAACAACAACAAAAACAGGATTTGAGGAGTATTGAAAAAAAAAAATCTGAGAAGAGGATAGCATTTCATATCCATCCTAAAGACTTTCTCCCAAACTGATTAAATCATTAACCCATCAGTTCATCAGTTTCAGCAGAAATATCTGCAATGTTATGTCTGTCCTCCGGTGTAGCTTTTGGTTTCCTGAACTAAGATCATCAATATTTCAAAAAGCACATGAATCCTGTCTTCACATCTTTCAGACTGCGACTACTGACTCATGTTTCACACACTGAAGGCTCTACTAAATGTTTATGATGTGGGAAAAACAGCTGCTGCTCAATTACCATCTTTCATGTACAAGCCTGTTTCTCCATAATGGGGTGGCGGGTTTTAACAGATCTAAACACATTAGTATGTACATTCAGTATTGGTATTGTGTCTGTGTATGCTGAAGAAGCAGGATTAATACATGTAACCAATGGAGCACAGTGTAACTGAGCTGAAATCAGCTGTGGTTCTCTACGATGGAGGAAACCAACTCAGCCTGGTGTTTAAGGGAAAGAAGAACGAGCAACCAAAAAATATGGATTATTAATGAACTTCTTTCATGTAATTAATTAATTATTTTGACCTACTTGTCTTTTGACTACACAAAAACACCTTTAAATATATAATATGATACAACATTTTTCACTGTGTATGCTCTTGGTGTGAAAATCATGTGTTAACTACACAGCACTGTCAGTGTGTGCTGTGACACATGATGATTGTTTTCCACAGTCACACTCCCTCCAGTCTTGCCCACTTAGTTCCACCCACCTCCTGCAGACTTCTGATGTCTGCCCATCAGTAAATTTATTCAAATTTACTTTGTGTCCATGACAGCTTAAGCTTTCTAAGGTTCATTGCTTCTGACCCTAACACGTGGAAGTGTCCGCCCACTTCAGATTAAAGGCCGTGCTGTGTGGAGGTTTGCAGTCTGCCCAACACACCCGCAGTGGGACTGTGCCTGGTTAACATCTGTCTGACCCACTTATCAGCTTTGTTGATCTGTTAGGTGACATGTTCAGGGAGCGAGACTCCCCTTTAATCACGGGGCTTTTTCTCAGCAGCAACCCTCATTATTAACATTATGGTGTCGCTGTTGTATTCATTATATTAACCCCCAGTAGGCCTGTGCCAGGGTGATAATGAATGAGCACAATAACAGGACCCCAGAACTGAAGCAGCAACATGACAGTCAATCATTCATTTGAATCATTAAACCTGTGTTTTTGCCATCGTAGCAGGTCAAAATAGCTTCACCCAATTTGAACATGACCAGAGATTACCTCCACCAAGAGGGTCGTGTTCTGGCTGTTATTTAGCAAAGCTACCAGTATCACAAGCGGACACTGTGCATCTGTCAGCAGCACCGAGCTGACAGCGTAACCTATTGGGTCAAAATGCTTCACTTCAGATCAAGTGGATGTAAGCCTTGGGTCGGCGTTACCCTTCAGAGCAAGCATCAGATGCAAGGCATGTCAGACACACATATACACGCCAGCACATTATCTCACATTATCACACACTCACACACACCAGTTCACAGCCAGTGTGAACCAGTAAAAATGTAACATGTAAAAACACCTCCCCCTCCCCCATGTCCATGTTCAACCCCCTTACAATATAAGTTAATCACATAGTGTACATTTTAATCAGATTTAAAGACGCAGCTTGCCATCTGGAAAAGCTTGGCAGTGTTTATGTACAGCTGTACAACGTGTCTGGGCTCTCTACTCGTCCATATAATGAAACCTGAAACAAATGTGTGTAGGATGCAGATGACACACTTTTTAAGCACAAACCCAGTGGGCGTTCTGCTATTTTTTGCTTTCACGCACATACAGACCACCTGACCCATATCGTAAGCTTGTTGGAGCGAAGTGCATTAGCCATGGTCAAAAACACACACACGTACATGTCACTGCGGGTCAGCTGTCTCCACCGACGCACTATACAGAAGCCAGAAGGGGAGTTTCTCAGACACTCATCTCGCTCTAACTGCCAGTGAATGTGCAATTGATTAAGTCCAATATCAAGTGCTGTTTATCCATTTCTGTTTTTAGGAAACTTTTTTTTTTTGTGTTTTGTCACTTTTCATTGTACCAACCTACAGAACAGGGTCTAAATGTTACAAATTAGACAGAATATCTGCGTTTTCTGCACTGTTAATATTACAACAGCATTTGAAGAGCTGTAGCTTTAAAGAGGTTCCTGCTGCTGCAATTCAAATGTGTCCTGAAAATCAACACTAATTGCCTCGTCACGCCTTATCTCAGAAAATGTTGTTTGGCTGTCACTCATGCGCAGCCTTTCCATCCCAGCCTCTCAACTCATGTTAAGCAAAGTTAAGATGGCAGCCTTTTTTCTTGTAGCCCTACAGTGTAATTAGCTGTCAATGCTCAGCAGACAGGTTTTGTTGTGGTGGCAGGAAGCCTGAACCACGCAGGAGGAAACTTTGTTTGAGCCACAATGGATCAGAAAGTAAAGAGAAGTGTGACATATGACAATCTGATCATAATATAGAGAATTCACCTCTTTTGTTCTGTTGTGGACTCATATACGTTCTGTATTGTTTTCATAAAAGGTTCATTTGTTTTCTTTGTGATGTACTCAAGATCACGCTTTAGCAACAAGTATAATTCAATAGACTCACGTCACTGTAGGTTTTGGTCTTTTCTTTAGCGTTGTTGGCCCTAATAGGTTTCTGAATATACTGTAAGGCTCGAAGCCAACAATGTTTCCTTCCCACTAGGTCAGGTTGATGCTGCATTTTGTGTACATGGACTGCCAGCTCTGTTGTCCAACATAATTCTGGCCCCCAGGGATTTGGCCTGGCACAGCCCAGACTCTGAAATGGCACGAGTCTCTGAGAGAGGGATTAGTCAGACACACTGATCCAAACTGCGCACCTCTAGTGAGAGTCTGTGCACATTAACAGGGATTAACTAGCAGACCAGGAAAAGTACTTGTTTCAACAGATGATGTTTGCTAATGAAGTTAGACACTCTTTCAAAGTGGATATTATGGTATTATGACAGTGTAACTCGTAACATGGACTGTCCTTGAGGTTCAGGATAGCCAAACAGATACAGTTTTGTTCTCAGCTTCTGTTCAGATAAGTTATTTAAACAGCTGTGACTTCAGTCTGATTTGCCAAAATTACCCTTAAAGGAAATTGTGTATTACAGCATAAATATACAAGTAGGACGTGATCTTTCTGGGTACATTTTCTGGCTGAAGCAGGAACTTTAATGCTGTGACAATCCGATGCTTTGTTGGAGAAAAGAGAAATGCAGTTTGAGTGTTACTAGGACACAGAGTTTTTTTGTTTGTTTTTAACTATAAAGTTTCACACATTGTTTCATCTCAAATTATCAAAATCAAAATTAACCAAATAAGATCATTTCATATCCTCACTCAGTCCACAAATCTGAAGTCCCATCTCAGCCAGCCACTTGTTAACACTTAGAAAACACGATGCATAATAAATATTATATAATTATGCTCCAACATTAAGGGCCAAAAAACATGATTTGCATCAACAACATGTTTGTAACTCCTACTGTACTGCTGAGTCAAAGAGGCCATCCAGACTGTACCCCTTTAATCCAGAGCATGAAATACCCTCCTAAACGATGCTGACCATAATTCCCCTAAGAACTGCACAAAAACAATACACAATCAAGCAGGTTAATCAACCAGTAAACACGCACAACTAATTACCACTCAGCACTGCCTGAGCAGCAAGTGAGAACACAAATATCAATACAAGTCTGATAAAAGAAAAGAAGCATTTTTACTGAATGAATAATACTGAAAAAGAAACTAAAACCTAAAACACTGTGGAGGAGGTTGTACTTAAATAGTTGGTGTTAGATTCAGAGTAGCTTTAGTTTTAGCACATGATGACATGCAGCAAAATAATAAATTGGCCCAGAATTTAAAGCATTAAAAGAACATGGTGAGCCTGCCAAGATCTGAGTATAACCTCACTCACTCCCATCATCACAGGGTTTTCATTAATGATGCACAGCACCGAAAATATTCCCAACCGTGGACTACTATGGGACACAAGTTAGTGTTACATGAAACTGTTTGTTTAGTTCTTCTTTAGTCCATCTTGTAGTCTGTCCCAGGGCCAAGAAACACTGAAGAGAACAAACAAAACCACTGACAAAGACACCAGAATGAATAGGAAAACAGTGACATCTGAGACAACAGAGGCGAGTGCATAAAAATACAGGTGAGAAGGGGGAGTGTGAAATGAGAATGACAGGGTAAAGGCTCAAGGATATTCAGAAACACATTAATAATCAGCGTGAACCTCACAAAATATAAATGAAGAGCGAGAAGAGGAGGAGGAGAGAGAAAGAGGAGAAAGGACTGATGCACACTGAGTGATGCTGTAATGAATGAGATTTGGTCATTTCCATGTCAGTGTATGTCATGCTGCAGCAGTGCCTCCATGGCCTACATTCTGCCAGCTGGCAACACAGAAGTGCATGCATGGGTATGCACCCTCCACTCAAACACACACAAACATGGATCAGATGAGACAGTAGTGGGGCAGTGTTGCCACTAGGAAAGATGAAAACATTCTACATTTATTAATACACACCAAGCATACTCTTTTTGTTTTTTTTAACCCACGACATTTTGTGGAATTAATGATCTTGAAACTTCCATTGCTTGCGCAGCTGTTTCTCAGCAACAGCTTTGGGGTATTACTAAATTTGTGATATGGTTAAACACCTCCCAGCCTATCAGCACAAACAGCTAAAAGAAACTGCTTGCACAAGAAAGCCCAGAGTACAAGTCAGGATCCCCCTCATGCAAAGCTTTGTAATGGTTTCCTGCTGGCTGAGTCTTGTCCAATCTGATACCTCTGCCCCAGTTCCATCCACAGAAGCATAAAACTAATTTTAAAGTTGCATGAGGCAGATTAGCCTAGTTCAGCCAAGCAGTGTAAATTGGGATGGGTTAGCTAACGTCTTATGATATCACCGTCATTCTCATAACCCAGAATGGAACTATGTGAATAAGCTAAGGAGAGTGGCTGTCACTGAGAGCAGAGAGGGTTGTGGTTGTGGGAGTCTGCGTACGTCACTGTTGTGCTGATGCAAACGGTTTGTTTATATGTGTCTACGAAAAGATAGGGCCACACAAATACGCCAAAATAATCCACTAAATGGGTACGCTAATCTCCTTAAGGGGTCCCCCGTGGAAAACAATTGTGACCAATTTAGCCCAGCAGGAGAAAATTAGATGAGAATTGAGAAATTAGCAGCGAACATGCAGGGTGACAATGAGAGATTAAAAGTAATATCAGAGATAATAAAAGCACAGAAATATAAGGACGGAGGAGGATAAGACAGAGATAATGAGAAAGAATTAAAGATGAAACTGTGAGAAACCAGAGGGAGGCAGATTAGAAAGAGTTCAGGAGGGAGCACATCTCTCGAGCATCCTCACAAAAAACACTCAAATGTTGCAT
>OOFC01006425.1:3033-16619 GCA_900323345.1 Pseudochromis fuscus
CCCACCCCCACCCCCCCTCCTTAGGCCGTAATGTGAAGTAAACACATTCGTACAGTGTGCCATATGTAAAACAGAACCCCCCTGATGCATGAATTTAACATTTTTTATTCTTTTTGATTTCTCGTCCTCCTGCTCTCCTTCTTTCTCTCCCTCTCTCTCCCTCACTTCTCTATTACTCTCTCTTTGACCATCTCAGAATTCAAATGAAATCAAATGGTCCTTGATTTGCATGCACTTACAGAATATTGCATGTGCGGTGTTTGCTGTTAAAGGCATGGAGAAGAGGGTGGTGGTGGTGTTGGTGGGCGTCTATGTGCTCCCCCATTGACATCAAACAGTCCTCTGATATGGAAATGGGAGGGCAAGGAAAGAATGGCTCCTCACTGAGGCTTTGTTTGGATGTAGGCCAAGGTTTATCCCTCCCTCCTTCCATCTCTCCATCTATCTCTTGCTTTCTCTTCCTCTCACACCTTCCTCAATTTTTCTGTATCTCGCACCATCACCTACATAATTTTCTTCACTGTCTTCCATTGTTCGACTGTTTGCTCCCTTTTCTTCCTCGCTGTCTCTTCGCCTCAACCACATTGTTTAGGGTAAGCACAGTAATTTTAAGAATCCAATCCTTTCTATTTCTTGACCCTTGACCTCAGTGGATATGATTTAATAGTACTATAGCAGGAAAAACTCAATTCTTACCAAAAGCACAGCAAAGTTCTCCTGTAATAAACTGTGTCAGGCCAATGTAGCTTTCCTGTTTGCACCATATGCTTTTGGTTGGACAATTCTGCAACTGACTCATACATAAAAACATATAGTGTGTCAGAAAAACACCATGCATGCATCTTAAGTTATGATTAAAGATGCAGTAGATGCTAATTTTACAGGTTTGCTGTTAAAACCTACTGTCCTGCTGTGGATGCTGTGGGAATGTCATCTTACTGTAGTGTAGTGTCTAGATAAGAGTCTGTGCTAAATGCTGGCTGAAGTCCAGACCTCTCTTTCCTGCAAGTGGAGCCACAAGGACACCCCATAAAACCCTGATGTCAGCCATACTTCTTACATCCTTTTAGTCTGCGCTGCTGTTTGAAGATGACTTCCTGTCATCAGTTGTTGATTTTTAGTCACTGTGTCTCAGTTGAAGCTCTGTCATCACTGTGGCGTGTCTGGAGAAGAACCACAGTCTTGATGACCGAGAACAAGTCTGACAAACCTCCAAAATAAATAAATAAAATAAACTTAAAAAAAAAAAAGCAACTGGAACCACTGTGTCACTGAAAGCTGTACCTAACAGCAGTGCTGTGTGCCAGATGGGAGCGTTTTGGGAAGGTAGCACAAATTTCTTCTCTCTGTTCCTGAGAATGCATGTGCTTTCCATTGTAGGCCGTAGAGAAAATGAGACGGGGCTCGGTTAGGCAAGGGACAGGGCTGGAGAGGGATCTGGGTTGCATTAGTAGTGGAGTCACAGACAATGGGGAAGGATACTGTAAAAATACACACATGCATAAACATTTTCCTACCACACAAGACTCTTTCCCTATTTGTATTAAAACATTTTATTTGTTGCTTCTTTCAGCTGCATGCTAACATTTCTTTGATATTCTAGTAATTGTGTGTGTGTGTGTGTGTGTGTGTGTGTGTGTGTGTTTTTATCTACTTTACAGCACTTTAAGAAGCAGAGGAGGCTTATCCCAGAGAGGACAGTGTGGAAGTACTTCGTCCAGCTCTGCAGTGCGCTGGAACATATGCACTCCCGGAGAGTCATGCACAGAGGTAGCACTGATGTGCGCACACACACACACACACACACACACACACACACACACACCCACACACATTAATGCAAATAACTGGAAGACTTTTAATCCTTTACTGCAGGTGAATCAGAAATGATAGGATATATGTATATTGATCTTCTGTGAGCCAGAGAGCAACTAAGAACTTACTACAAGTTACCAGGAGTGGTCTTAACCAGGAGACCTCAGAAAACTTCAAGGGTGTTTGAGTGGATTATACTACAGTAACAAACCTTAAGTTAATTTGAATGACATATGAAATCAGGTTAATTTTGGAGGTTGTGAAAGAAGTTGCTTAGAAAATGATTTCTATCATCAACATTATCATGTACATTTAACACAACAAGCCTCATTACTTTGAGTACGATCCTTTTAATTCCTCAAATTAAAAGAGTGAAAGCTACATTAAAATCAGTGAATTTTCGTTAGTGTCAGTGACCTTGTTTCATATGACAGGAGGCTTAAGTGTAGGTGTTAAACAATACATAGACCAGAGAACACAGTGTTTATGGGCCCACATGCTTTCAATAGGGGACCAGTCAAATCAAGTCCTGGATTCATGTGCACAGGCTGCTGCACACACAGACACACTCTCAGCTACAGGTGATGTACTTCCGTTTGGACTGACTTTGATTAGGGCACAGGGACACTAATGAACCCTGAGCTCTGAGCTTTAACGACCACTTAGCAGAGAGCGCCTATTCAAAAGCCGCCTGAAATTATACGGGAGCAGTAAATTTCAAAGGCTGATGCGGGTCACATTAACATTACTTCAGAAAACAGCTTGCTAACGCCCACAGTAACTGAAAATTTCAATAATACACTTTATGCCTGCAACCCAGTTATGTTTATTGAGTATAGGCTGAACTGAAAATTAATAATTTTGATTTTTGTGTGCAAACAGTCACTGTTCCTCTTTTTTTTTTTCTTTTCTTTTCTTTTCTTTTCTTTTCTTTTCTTTTCTTTTCTTTTCTTTTCTTTTCTTTTCTTTTCTTGTCCAGATATCAAGCCAGCCAATGTATTCATCACAGCGACTGGAGTAGTGAAACTAGGAGACCTGGGACTGGGACGATTCTTCAGCTCCAAAACAACCGCTGCTCACTCACTAGGTAACTCACAACAGTCTTTACATATGTGAATACACACACACAGCACACACAGCACACACACGCAGCACACACCAATAATCTACCGGTGTTGGATGTGTTTCATTAGGCCTGTTGAGCCCAGAGCCATGTGTCATGTAGTCATTCTTCCCGGCCAGTGCTGTGCCCAGCCCCTTCACAGGCCACTTAGCCGCTTCCTGTTGCCTTGACCTTTAACCTGGACACAGATGAAGACCGAGGCTGGCGACACACAGCTCAGATTGTGACTGCGTGCTATAAAACAAGCCGGCCTGCTTTACAATCAGGGTTATTGTTCATGTTGATGAGTGTGTTTGTCACTTGTAGGAAATAAAATCATATTACACCATATATTTTTGTTCAGAAAGTGTAGTCATCTACTGCTTGTCTTTTTGACTTTATGTTACAGACAAGTAATGAATGTGTTAAAGCTGAAACTGTATGAACGTACAAACAAAATGATAGCGCATTTAAACATATTTTTTTAAGGCGCTGGGTGTTGGATCACTATTGGATTTGGGACTCTGTAGCAATGACGACCATAACTTTAGGAAGAGAGTGAAATGACATTTCAGTCGTTTTTTTTATTTTGAGACTAATATACAACGGTAGTTGCAGCATGTTAAAGTTGTCCTGTCAGTGAAAACCTGTGGCTGACCTCTCTTTACAGAACACAAACACACCCACTCATATGCACACATATACCTCACTTTAAGTTCAAAACACATCCCTGAACAATTTCTTAACACCCTGCTCCTGTATCTTTCTGTTTGTTAGTGGAATAGTTGATGTCATTAAGAACCAGTCAGAATACAATGAGTGTATTTTTAAGAACTGGGTGTTAGGTATGTCCTGATGGACGAGGGTTTTAGGCACACACCACATGAGTTAAATGGACGTAACAGTGAAGTTTCTCGTTCAACTTTGATGCTGCATGTTTTCCCCTTTTCCTCTTCCCCCTGTCTATCCTTACTGTGATCTGAAAAGGACTTATTAGTCAATGAAAACACGCAATCATCAAATGGAGTGAGAAAATGATGCATTCTGCCCTTTGTGTATTTTTATGATCCAGTATGTTAGAGTTTGACTTGTCAAAGTTGTTAAATTAACACCATCTCCATCTCTTCAGACTATCTTTAATAACAGCATCAGTAAAGACAAATGTCCCCACACAGAGTTTGGTCATTGTAATCAAACGTGTCTGTCCCCATGTCTTATTTTGTTGTATGTATTTTGCAGGATCCGTGCTTAAATTTCATACTTAGGTTTCACGTGTTCCCTGAACTGTCTTATCAATAACCATTAAAATGTGGCACAGATCACTGCAGCAGAGGCTGGTTTTAACTTGGCCTTTTGGGGAGCATCAAGGTGTTATCCAGCATCCTTTTGGCAATTTCAGCTGCTTCATAGATCAGAACATGGAGAAAAACAAATTCTACAGACAAATATAAGCACTGCCATTCACACTGTCTCACTTCTCTATGTCAAACTGCTATTACCACAAACAGTGTGCTATTCTCAGCCCCAGTACAGCAGCAGCCCAGCCTTAGAGAAAGTGTGAATCACATGATCAGCTCAACAGAAGCTCTATCAGCTAAGCATCCTGCAGTGCCAGCAGAGCGGGGTGAAAGCATCTGTGATTGCTCATTAAACGCTGAGTCCACAGCACCCTCTTTAGGCCGACAGAGGACAGGCAGCCCCACAAGCAGAGGGGTCAACCTGGATACTCTCACTATTCATTTGAAGCAATCGATTATACAAACAAGTGATATTTCAGTAACACTGTAAATACTGTCAAAAATAATACTGTTTTTATTCATCAATTAACCTCTATACAAAGTAAACAAAATAAGAAATATGGTGTAACTAAGAGCACCAGCTTTCTTAATTACCCTTGCACACAGTTGTCTAAGGTAATGTTTTTCTTCTGTGGATTTAGGGTATCTCAGTGTCTTCTATGAATATGAATATAAAAGTGCAGTTATTTGTGAATTTCCTATTCTTACACAGCAATTTGAGGATGATCTTGTACTTAAGAAGCAGATGATATCTGTAGGTTAGCATGACCTGTCGACACTTGGGCGTCATGCTTTTACACCCTCTCCTCATGACATTTGTCGCTGTGCGTTTCAAAGAGCAGATCTCCTCTGTCTTCCTCTATCACCTCTCCTCTCCTGCTGCTGTTTCGGCATCTTTCTTGTCCTCACGTCTCCTTCCCTCTGTCCCCCCACCCCTCCTACTGCGCTCTGACTTTTAGTCAGAGGGAGACGAAGGTGTGGGTGAAGGAGCGAGATGGAGAAGGTGCAAGAACACCAGAACTGGAGGATAGTGAGAGAGTGAAGTGAGGAGAACGCAATATGTCAGGAAAAGAAAGGAGTATAAGAAATAGAAGAATAGGTGACAAAGAAGCTGGAAAAGAAAGATAGAATGTCCCAGGTGCAAGAGAAGGATGTGACAGAGTGACAGAGAAAAAGAGGAGAAAAAAGACAGAGGAGGAAGAGAAAAAAGTTGGAAGCAGAGTAAGAGGAGAGCATATGACAGTGTGACAGGAAAAATGGAAAATAAAAAGGAAAGTAGGAGAAAGGGATAGAAAGAGGAGGAAGAACTGCGCGTGTGTGTGTGTGTGTGTTTGTGTATCTATGTGTGTGTGCAATCGCGTCAGTATGTAATGAGCTCAGCCACCTAGCTGAACAGTAGAGCAGGGTGGTGGAGCTGAGATGGAGGTCCAGGCATACAGCCTGTCAGCTCCCATGCTTTCAACTCAGCTGCTCAGCAGTCTGCAGACCCACACACACACACACACACACACATTTTCTCTCCATTACACACTAAGAGACACACAGTCTTTTTGTCTCCTGTACAGATGTATATACAGAATTGCATATACACATATTGGTTTAAATGTATTCGCACACACATGCAGAGGCAGATAATCATACGTATTCACCTAAATTTGCAATACACAAATAAAGACACACACACACACACACACACACACACACACACACACACACACACATACATATCCACATACCCAGGCATAAGACTGCCAAAAAATACACACAGGCATGCAAAAGTCAACCAGTATCAACCAGTACACATTTCAGTGCTGAGGATGGGTACGTGGGGTTAAGGCAGGAGTTAAAGATGAAACAAAAAAACTGCAGGAACAGGAAAACTGATGCAATCATTAGAGGAATGAGTGACTTGCTGCTTATTACTGCCAATTGGCAGTACTAAGTAATATAATATACCTGCAATTAACACCTGTAATGAGAAAGGTGTTAACGATGAGTACTAGGGGAAAAGGAGGAAAAGGAAAAAAGAGAGGAGGAGGGCATGGAAGCAGAAAGACTTTGGGTAGGCTGATGTTGGAAATAATTATGACTTTTTAAACGTGTATATAAAGACTTGGATATCTTATAAAGGCAAGCGAGAGAGTCGTGAACATAGAGAGAGGCGGGCGGAGAGCCAATTCTGGGGTGAGGGCTCAGCGGGACATATAGAGAGGGGAAAAAAAAAAGGAAAAATCAAATAGAAGTATGAGGGAAATGCAGTGAACGTCTCGTGACTACTGGTTCAGTCCAACCCGGCTGTGCTGCTGCCTCGAACTTAAAACACGATGGAGCAGAGGTCTTCAAACTTCTGCTCGGGGTTCGCTTGAGAAATCCAATCACAGCCTTTGAGATTCCAGAAGAATCATGCTCGCTGTTCAAAATGCAGAAACTGGTAATAGAGCGCAGATTAGAGGCGGCTCACACCATTAATGGAGACTCCCTCTGAAATGTTTCGCAGCGTTTAAATGGTCCTGTTAAAGCTTTAGGTTTAAAGCGTTCAGGAAGTGGCAGCGCGTCTGTGCAATCAAATCAATAAATGTATTTAAACGACACCAGTTTTGGTTCATTTCAGAGTACGTTCAGCAGGGGTTTAGAAGTGTGGGCTTCTTTATAGTGGCTGGCATCTCACCTCCTATACAACAACGCTTATCCTGTTATGCAGAGAATACACTGTTTCCATCGCTATTCACAATAATGGAAATCAATCCCAACATGACTTTCAATTTATTTGCATGAATAAGTAATGTGCCCTTAATTCAGCATGCTGAAGCAGCCCGAGCCCAGCGCGCCTGCCTTTTTTATGCAACTATTAGCATAAGAGAGACTGATTCTTTTTAATCAACTAATAATGAATGTTAGGGGAGCCTGTTCAGACCGCACCAGGAGACCTCACAGCTCACACACATACACGCACACACACACACACACATAAACCACAATACCAACCCGATGACCAATTAAAACAGCAATCCCCAGCACCCTGCGTATTCCTCTACTTGCTCTCTCTTGCTTCTTCTCTGCCTGTGCAGATGCTGATTATTTTTGGAATGACAGGTAACACTTCATTATTCAAAATCACACATTTAAGATAAAAGCGTGTTTTTCTCAACCCAATTAGATCTGCGCCAAAATTAAAAGTGCTAGCTTTCATTTCAGTTCCCACAGACTTCAAATCTAATGGTCCCTCTGTAATAGTTTTATTAATTGCAATTACATTTGTTGAGTTTCCTCGGACCTGTTAATGTGCAGAACGGCTCTAGAGAGTTTGTGTGTGTGCACGTGTGAGTACTATAAGTGAGTGCGCAGTTATGGGTTTTTCCTTCCATTTTCATGCAAGCTGACTTTTCTCCTGAGTTCTTTCCACTTGAGAGCTGTTCTCACCTACCCAGCTCTCTTCAGCTGTTTGTGCTTATTGTAAACTCAACAACTACCAGTTGGCATCTAAACTCTTCTCCCAGCTCTATCTACCTATTTCCCAATGCACATTTTGTGTACATGCTCTGGGCAAGACTGTCTGGCTTTTGGGTGATTTGAATACACAAAACAAAACATATAAAAAAAACATTTTATTGAATTCAACTTTCACATTTACATTTATTCTATTGGAAGGAACTTTTTGTCCAAGTAGCAAAACGACGAACGCACAACAACTTTCTCCGCTGTTTGTTTTTCCCAGTCTATGAAAGGATCCCTCTAGTTTCTCCTTTTAAACTGTTGTGCCGAATAGTATTTAAGATTATTAATCCACCAATTACTCCACAAGATAGTTTTATAAATGTGTACAGCAACTCTCGGGGAAAGAAGAAATGAGCTGGTGTTGTGTTTAATTGGACTGAAAATCACGGTGTAGTAGTACTGGATATGTCAGGATCAGAGGGAATATTGGTCACGCTGCATCTTGAAAAAGCTGCAAGCTCTATAGTGTAACCTACAGATTGTTATGTGCAGTGATGGTACTGATGTCGTACACTAACTCAGCAGTTATCTTCTTATTTCAGTAAGTTTCCTCTCCACGTTTACTGGAGAGACTGTGGTACACTACTTCATCCAGTACAGTACAGTCTGAGAGCTTCTCAGCTCAGGTTAGAGTGCTGGTGAAATTTCCATCCTTTAACCATATGTGATTAATAAAAAAAACCCTCTGCTGGATGTGCTTGATAGACTTTTACATGGGAAATCACAATAAACAGAAAGCAGATGAAAAAAAAAAAAAAAAAGCAGCCAGTCAAACTCAGCCAAGAAAACAGCAAATCTCCAAAGCGTCCTGCAGTGAGTTTTATATGCGATGTTGGGCTGTGGTTCCTCTTTGTGTCCAGTTGGGTGATGGTCTGATTTTCTGGAGCTCTGCCATTCGCCATGGCAGTTTGGGATTCTTGAGTTTCAAAACCAGAACCAGAAACGGGCCAGCTTTTAAGGCTCCACCGCTGCTCCCTGGGCGTATTCCCTGACTACTGTTTCAGATCATTACTGAGCCCCAGTAATCAAAACTGATTTATGTATATTTTGTGTGCACGGGTGTGTTTTCTGTACATATGTAGGCAACTTTGTGGTAGTTTTACAATTGCATGCATGGTATGGGTATGTAGAACGATATCTAACCTTATTAAATATCATCTGACTTAAGCTTATGTAAAATTAACAGAGGCATTGAAGGTGCTCTTACTCGGATATGGTGAATATTGCAGGTTCACAGTGTGTCACAGCTTTGAGTGTGCACCTCCATTCCTCACCTGCTTCCTCATGCTGAGTGTTGTCAGTGATGTTGTTGAATTTGGGGGGGGGCATGGGTTTGCAATTCAAATTGTTAACATTCAATCTCTCTTTGTCCTGTTTTCTTTTCCTACCTCTGTCTGTTTCTTTCTGTCCATTCCTCTTCCTCCCTCCCTCCCCTCCTCTTCCTCCCTCTGTGTTCCAGTGGGTACTCCTTACTACATGTCACCAGAGAGGATACATGAAAACGGCTACAACTTCAAATCTGACATCTGGTCGCTAGGATGCCTGCTCTACGAGGTAAACTGTGGGAATGTGTGCACACACTGTCACCTTGCAGTCGAAGGAGTGACATGAGAACACGTTGGCTCAGACACACACACACAAACAAACAAACAAACCACGCGCCATCCCACACATAATAGAGTATTGTCAAAAAATATATAACCAAATGCATTCAGACCTTTCCCACATGGTTATACTGTTTTTACATTCACATTTGCTACAAGTAAAAGTGAAAAATAAAATAAAAATACATGGATTTTTATATTGTCCTAATATATGCATACGCTCCATCACATTTCTTGATCTGTCGTGTTCTTCTCTACTTTCCCTGTGGCCTGTCTGAGCCGAGACCTTAAGACTCTAAAGGTTTTTAGCCTGGGAACCTGCTAAACGTTGAAAAGCTGCAGAGTGAAGGGAACTGACATGGCCATGTGTTTTAGATAAGGCTGCCCAGTGACACTGACTAGTTTGATTAGTCAGGAGCAAACCACCACAGGGCTCAGCTGTAGACCACACTGAGCGGAGACAAGCCCGGGAGGAGCGCACACAGCAGAGGGAACAAAGAGGAAGAGAGTGAGGAGCAGAACAGTGATAGACATGGATGATAGTCAATAGTCAATCTGACGCTGCACCTTGCCAACTTTCACGTGCACTGAATACACACACGGAGACACAAATTCAGAAACACACTGTTGGCTAAGGAAACACCAACCTCTTCCTCCCCTCGTCTCTCCCTAACTCCCCTGAGCTGCTGATCATTTGGGCTGCATTTCAACGCACCAGTGACTACACCTTCTCCACAGCGCCTCAGGCATAGAGGTGGAGAACGCGCAAGGAAGAAGTTCGAGCTCAGCTTGCAGGTCATGGTTGCTCAGAGACCACAGTCCTTCATGCTAATTAGCTCCCCACAATGCACTGCGCCAGTGGATGTCTGTGGTTGGCTGAAAGCAGTGGGTGCTGTAGGTCACAGTCTGTTTTTGTACTTTTTATGAGCGTGCGGTGTGTGTGTGTTTACATGGAAGATGCTACTTTTACTGTTAATAAAAACCAGATCGCTAGGTAACATTATTCTTGATGTGATTGCATACTTACAGCAGCCCTAAATAGTTAGTAAAAGATTAAGTATTGTTGGGTTCTGTGTTTTGATCATGATTATTTTATCTCAGTTAAAGAATAAATGACAGTTTTGCAGGTTTTATCTTCCATACATTTCAACCGTAGAACTGCAAGGACTTCATAGTCTGGCCTAAGTACTGAGAAAGTAAAATGGAGTCCAGCTGAGGAGCAACTAGAGAGCGAGAGAGTAAGTGGAAAAAAAAAAATCCCTGAGGAGGTCAAGAGGCAAGGAAAAAAGATGTGAGGTGAAAAAGTTTAGAAATCTATATAGGAACAATATAGGAAGCTAGAGAAGGGGAAGGGTGTAGTTGGTACAAGTCATAAGAGAATGAAAAAGAGGAGATGGAAAGCTAGAGAGGTAGTTGGAGCAGAGGGGAAGAAGTGGAGGGGGAAAATAACAAATAGCGAGAGCAGGGTTATAGATTGCTGGAGCGAAGAGAAAGATGGGGGGTGTTCAATCTGAGAGAAAGTACTATAGGTACAAGAGTAGACACAGAACTCCAGCCATCAGGTCAAGGTGAGCCATGCAAGGAGCCTGTGGAGATAAAGATTTTACAGCCTTATTGTTACCAGAGCAGTGCTCACCACGCCATGCATATTCTCTTTGAAGTGCACACTCTTGCTTTCCACTCTTCTCTGTAAGAGGGCTCCACAGTGCATTCAGTGTCAGGAAACTTACCTCTTTCTCTCTAAAACTCTCTCCTCCTTTTCCTCTTTGCTCTATTCTCTTCCCTTACGCTGTGTTCTCTTCCGTGTGCCTTCCTTTTCCTCACTTAACCTTCAGGCATAAGGAATTCACACAGAAATCCACGCCTGATCCCTTCGGTGCTCATTGATTTCGCTCTGAACATACAGTAGGGGTGTGAGGATTGTGCCGGGTTTTTTTTTTTTTTGTGTACGTGCACGTCCATAAATGTATGTTGCTATCCCAGGGAGTTTGGGTTCCTTATGTGTGAAACAGCTCCATTTGAGAGAGCTTGCATTTTTCATTCCTGCGCCCGGGGGTTGAGTTGGGGTCCAAAGGGTCCACACGTCAATACGCGATCATTGTATCTGCGTCTATCTCCATCTCCCATTCTGTTTGATCCCCTTCTGCTTGTGTCCAACCTCATTACATCGCCTGACCCTGCCCTGTGCCCTACTCCCAACCCCGCCTCTACGCTTTGGTAAACAGGGACGCTCATCGGGGGTCTCTCCCAGGATGACCAGGAAAGTAAAGAAGGGTTTTGGTCACATGCCAGTCAGTGAGGTTGCAGTCTAACCCCCTCATGCTTGCATTAGTAACTCTAACACAATGAGTGTGTTTCCCGTAAAGGAGATGCATTTTACACACACACACACACACACACAGACACAGTAGGTCCCCTGCTTGTGCAGATGTGCTGTGGTTGCCTGTGTTTGGTATAAACGTTAGAGGAGGAGAATATCTTGAAAAGCTTTACTGGAATGCGTCTCCTTCCTGTATGGAGCTCAGCCATCCATACCTCTGACTGTGCCCTGAATGTCTCATGCCTCCTGCCTCACTCCACTCCCTCCACTCTTGTTTTGCTGTTGGTTTTACGAGGCCCCAAAATGCTGGGTTCCCAGCAGCTGGTGTTTGCATGTGATGATCTGCCCTTGTGGCTAGCTCTCTGTACCTTTTTATTTATTTATTTATTTTTCCCCACCAAAGACTGACTATCCTTCCATTTTTTCCATACTTTGTGTATTTTTTTAATGCTTTAACATCTTTATATCAGTATCTTGCTGTGCCAAATCCAACACATGAATTAAATCATCTGTGTACAGTATGTCAGACCTTGACTGTCCCTAACATGTCTCATGCATTCTTGCCTTCTTTCACAAAGTAGCTCTACTTTCAGCTCAGTACGACTATTTTGTGGCTATTTTATGACAATGTTTCAAGAGAGAAAATTTCCTTATTTGCTTTGTTGTTGAGAGACAGAAATGAGAGGTTTCATTGTCTTATATGTTAAAAGTAAGCTAACAAGAAATAATTTTATAATTGTTGTTTTATCAAGGAAAACTTCCCAAGAAAGTTAAGCAGAGTACATCCAAAAATGTTTAACTATTTCTACAAAATTCACATACTATTTAAACACCAGTACTCAGTTTAGCTGCAGTGAGAGCGGGACATAAGAAGTTGTTCTTAATCCATTTTCTACAGAAGTTGAACCCAGTGGTGCTTTCAACTCACCCATCCATTTTTCTTCTTCTTCTTATCTGTCTTTCTTCCTTCCGCTTTCCCTTTTTAGTTTGGTAAAGTAGAGCAGTGATGACTCCACTGGGTGTAGGTATATGTCTAATGACTGTCCCTACATTGTGACTTATTGCCTTGATTAATATATCATCATAAAGGACCAAGGAGCACATAAAAAAAGTCAGGATTTTTGTATTTGTACAGTCATGTGTGTTTAGAAAAAGAGAGAAACTATATGAAATATACTATAAGTTGTGTGTGTGTTAACATTTAGGTGTTTGTTTTGATGTGACACATGCTATAATTATATGTGTATGTATAAATGAATAAGTAGGAAGTTGTGAGAAGCCTTTCAGTCCCAGGCTGTAAAGACTCTGGGGATGAGGGGGTGGGGGTTTGGAGGGTGAAGACGGGAGCCTCTCGCAGCTCCTTTTAATTGGCATACAGGGAGCGAAGCTGGGGAAAGAGACTGGGATCAATGTTAATTACACTGGAAGGCCCCATCCAACCTTTTACATGTGCAGGGATGCTAGCTTTACACGCTTAGGCTGGGGTGAGCACAACCTGGCCAAATGGAGAGTCGTGAAACAAAGGAGGGGAGTGAGTGTTTATTTGTATCTTTGAATATCAATTTCAGCTTCGGGAGGGAGGATATTTTTGGAAAGTGCAGCAATTTTGACAGTCATTGTTTATGGATTGATAGAAATGTTGGTTTTAAGGTTAGAATAAGTGATTTTTTTATATCAATGAAAGTCCTCACAAATACAGAAGTGCAAGTGTGTGTCTGTGTGTGTGCATGTGTGTGCATGTTCTGCCACCAGCAGCTCACACCCCATAGACAGACAGCAGGCATGCGTGTGCATTGTATGTCTCTCGAATATCAATGAACCACACACACACACTCACACACACACAGTTTCACACTCACACACCAGGGCCTCAGAGGTCAGAGAGTGAGTCAATCATCTAAACCGTTGCGACGACACAGTCTGAAAAAAAAAAAAAAAAGAAGTGTGTTTGT
>OOFC01006427.1:12163-26270 GCA_900323345.1 Pseudochromis fuscus
GTAGAGCTCCAGGAATGTTTCCGCCTACTGAGACAATTATATCAGACATAAGTTGGATTTCTTCAATTAGAGAAACATACAGCAGGAAGATAAACTTGACTACTGGAGTAATTAATGAGAGGTATTTAAATACAACCGTAGCCACAGTTCTACTCTGACAAACACTGGAGTTCTACAGTATCGCAGCTACTTCACTAAAGGATGACTAATGTTGACAGCATGGTTGTCCGATGAGTCACCCATTATCTGGTTTGTTTGGTGGTGAATTGGTAATCGCATCCTCTTTTGGTCGGCGCTCCCCTCCCTACCGCCCCACTCCGAACCCATCCACACACCCCCTCCCACAGTCTCCTGTTAGCTCGCCCGCCCAGCGGCTGACTCACGTTTGATGGCTGGCAGGCCGGCGGGTCACGTTGCAGACGCGGTACTTCCTCCGCATGGTTCCACAGTGCGTCACCTCCACCTTCAAACCTGGTGAATAATATAAAGTGTTGGAGCGGCATCAGTGTGTGTGTGTGTTTGTGTGAATGGCTGCAACATGTGGTCTCACACACTTACGTTCATCTTGCATTTCTCACCTTTAATTTCTTTGGTGAATTTGACCCGGTGCGAGTCTGTGAGAGGGCGAGGCTGCTCGTCTATGTTGTGGATATCCAGCACTTCACACATGAACTGGATGACTGGCTGGGCTTTGTAGAAGGCTGTGGCAGATACTGCAAGACAGAGAAAGGACAAGAGTCATATCGGACTAAATAAAAATTATGTGACGCCACACTGGATACAACTTCTGTGTGCGTGAATAAAAAAAAAATCTAAGGAGACAGGTAAAACTTTGATGCAGTAAAACCTTCTGTCCGTATTTGTAGCTTCCTGAGCACTATAATGGGTTTCTCAGCAACTCAGGATGCCCTAATAACTCCAAGAACATTTACAAAATGACGACTATTTTGACATTTTCGCACAAAAGAGCTGGCGTGCAGCTTCAAGTAACAAAGGTCACACATTTTAAGCTGCTACACAGGGACAGAATATGAGGTCTTGAAAGAAGCTTTTACAGGCAAATCACGTGTTTGCATACTAAGCCCACAATGTGAAATAAATGCAGGAGGAACACAGACTGAACACGGGAAGTGAATTTCACCCAGAGAGGAGATTCTCCCATTGTCAAAAATAGGCCGGTTCCCATGGAAAGATTGAGGTGTGATGGCAAAGCATCCAACATCAAAGGGGACATTCAATTTTAGGGGAAAGAAGAATGAGTCTGACAAAACACAAAGCAAGATCAAAAGAAATCCAAAAAATGGGAACAGATAGATGATGAGGGTAGGGTTTTGTTGGAGTTGGAGAAAGTTGACATAATATAGCAGTGATGTAAAACACCCTCTCTGAAAGGTCTACAAACTCACATCTAATACTGACTCGCAGACACACTTGTTACCTCTAAAGTTGCCCTGTGAGACATGAGTCTTTCATCACAGATCGGAAGTGACATCACCCCCCAATTGTCCTTCCCACTCACTGTTTTCATTTTTGTGAGTGAAGAAGGGTATATGAGTCACACATGTAAATGTAAACTGTAACAAAAATCTCTAATTATTTAATATACAGAGTGTGGGAGGAAGTGTGTGTCAAGTATTTAAAAAGGCCGTACTAGTTTGCTTTGCCGGTAAACAAAGGCGCACTGAACACTTTGCAAACAGTTAGGGGTTGTAGTTTGTTGATGGAGTGAAGAGAAGAGGACTCGAGGTGGCCAACTGACTTCCAAAGGATGAGAAAGAGCGGGAAAACAAGGCTAAGAGAGAATCACAAGAGGGGAGGGCAAAGACCTCAACAGAGAAACAACAGAGACTTCAAGCACTTGGAGAAAAACAAAAGCTGTCTCAAGGAAATGCTCCACACAGCTCCCCTCCTGACCCCAGCAACACCCACCAGTCTCACTCAGGCAGGCACAACCACACACACACACACACACACACACACACAAGCTGCCCTCTGTCTCCACAGCAACAAACTAGTCAGTTCCCATCCAGCCAAGAACCCACCTTCCTCCATGTTCCTTAAACACACACTCTCTCTCACACAAACACACTTTCTCTGTTATCAGCAGCAGAGACTTGGTTTCCAACAGCCTCCTGCAGTGTGCATGAAGCCAAACATATTCTCCACAAGTCCTCCTGTCGCATATTTTCTACATAAGAAAGATTGAAACTGCAGTGCATCCTCCCACGGACTTTCCCTTAAGACAAGAGGCTTACGCTGAAGCCAATTACCAAACCATTCAGCCAGCAACAACAACAACCACCACTTAACTAAACAACTGAATAAGCTGTGGGGTCATCCAGTAAAGCAAAACTTATTTAACACCCATTACAAACATTGGAAACAGCAAGAGGAATTTTAAGGCTGAGCTCATGAAAACATTTAATAGCTTCGTAAAAACATCAGCCTCCTGCAGACCTGATTCAGGTCCGATGACAGTCTTCTCCTGAGTGACATTTTCAGGTTAGATTGACGTTAAATACAGCTCTCTTAAATTTCCTCAAACAAAACATTCCTGAAAGTAACTCGATCATGTGCAAATCTCTAAAAATAGTCTTTATCATGGAGTCTCCATGTCATTATAACCTGCTTAATTATTAAAATCTCATTTCACCAGCTGAGAAAGGGGAACGGCGAAATCAATGTCTGTGTGAGTGTACACAGGAGGACTAGTTTATTTTCCTCTTCCCACAAAGATGAAATTACAAAGAAGAAAATATTGTGAAAATTTGCACACACATACTTCCATATTCCTAACTACGGAGTTGGTTTCTTACCATCAATGTTAAGCATCATTTTCCACATGGCAGGGCGCACAGATTGGTGGAAACCAAACCAAACCTCCCTCCCGCCTCCCAGAGGATGGTCGTAGCCCTCTGGAGCTGAGAAGAAGGATCGACCCACTGGAGTGTACCTGGATGGAGAAAAGTGGGAATTATTAGTGAAGAGCGAAGGTCATAGAAAAAAATATATATATAAAAAGCAGGTAAACACAGGGGAAATTGAAAAGTGTGCAGGAGATGACAGTAAATGTGAGATTAGTTGACACATCCTGAATCGAAAATGTAGGTCAATGTGTGTTTAAACGGTGTCACATTCAGCTGCTATTCAATATGGCCTGAAACTACATCAGTGAAATGAGAGGGTGGTGACATCGGCCCGGCCCATCAGCCTCTCATTACTTTGCCCACAAGGCACATTAATTATTGCATTTAGGCTGCATCTCTCTTTGCCAAACATAGATTGAGAATGTGTCAAGACATCAATGTAACACCGGGCGCCCTGCACCTGTGAGCAGAGCCAAATGAAAAGGAGTCGATAAAAGTGCTTTTTAATAATGCCTTGGAAAAGATTTTTATTACCGCTCAGGCAATATTGTGTTCGTCCGTGCTCCTGCTGACCTCAGAAAAGTGATATTAAGTAAAAGGTGGCGTGGCGCTTCGTGAGAGCCCGTGTGAGCTGTGTTTGATTTCCGTTCGGATCAGAGTGCTGATACGGACACCGCCGTGACAAAATAAATATTTACTACGAGTATCTGAGGGATCTATTTTTACAATCTGTTTTCATCTACTGACTTGATGTTTTGATGACTGAAGATGAAGCTGCTGAAAGTAAGAAGCAGGCTGCTTCCTTGTGGATGAGTAAGCTCGCAACAAAAGTTTATTCTTTAACTTTACCTGCTAATGACCTACTAAAACATTTCATGGCCCATTTAGAGGCTCCTGTCTGTCATTAAAAGAAACAGGTCAAATAAAAACTTGATCAGCTCACTTCATGGAGGGTAGGTGTCGCAGCACTACATCCACTGCGTGCACAGGGTTGGTACTGATGGGCTTGTCCAGCTCGAGGGGCTCAGGCATGCTGCGGCCAGTCAGCACCTCATGGAGCATGTGCCAGCTGACCAGAGACACAAACTTGATGGAGACTTTGAAGGGACGATCTTTGCCTCCCTCACCTGGAAGAGTGACATCCAGGTCCACCTGGGAGACAAAACAAAAATAGTGTACAGTGAGTGGATGTGGGTTTCAGGTGTTGGTTGTACCTACTACAGAAATACAATATGTTTTAACTTCAGGTGATGATCCGATTGTGTGTGTGTGTACATGGTTCACATTCAGGCTGAGCTAAAGAGAAATGTATGTGTGTGATTGGTGTCAGCTCACCCCCGTGGGTGCCACAGGCAGTGGGTTGGCCGTGTACAGACTCTTCTTTCCATCATAGACTGGCCTGCGATCCCCAAAGATTGTCACCTTGAAGTGCTGAACCATCGAGTCAACCACCTCCCTGCACAGCACACACACACGCACGCACAAATACACACACACACGTACTGTATGTCAAAAAAATACTGACATGTTTCCGTCATCGAAGAAGTTAACGCAGTTACCTTGTGTACTCACTGCAAGTAGCTTAATATTAAATATCACCTAGATTTGTATTTCTACTGCAACAGTACAGGAGAGGATTTAAAGGCAGTAGCCGGAGGATCCATCCTACCTGTTGACTCGCCGTGGGCACTTGTCAGGCTTGATGTCCACCTCGTAGAGGTAGACATCCATCTTGGGGATCTCCACCTGGAAGCAGTTGGCCAGCAGCTTGATTGGCTTCCCCATGGTGCCATAGCCAGGCCGCCGCGGCATGGCGAACAGGGACTGGGCCCCAACGGCTCCTGAGGGGAGAACAAGGAGAGGAGGATGAATAAAAAGAACAAAAACTCTGTGCATACAGTTTATCTTCAGGGGACTCAGGGTGAGGCTGTAGTGCAATGTACTGTTTGATTTTTTAAAAATATCTAGCCTTGGTAAATATTGCATTTCTACCTTCAGATATCATCACTGGCATACTAAACAACTGTCAGGCTCTGTGGACATGATGCTGGATGATAAAATGTACTATATTGTCTTTCAACCCTGTCAGCGCTTTGTTAACAGCGGTTGGTAACCAAAAAAAAAAAAACATACACTGAAACAAGGTAATTAGTGACGGTAGAAAAAAGTAAACAAAGAAATTCCAAATGTCAAGATAAGGTGGTGCGTGGGGGAAATGCCATGAATAAACACGTCCGACTTTGACATTTTAAACATGACATACACACATATGTATGCACACACACACACACATACATTACACCCTCAGTGAAACCACACAGTCACACTTCTATTTATCATGCACTTTAAACTGGATGTGACCTTCTGAGGAAAGTACAGAGATGATACAGATATATCAGGGGAATGAAGAACAAATGATTGTGATAAAAAATAAAAAAACCTGTATGCATTGACATTTATACACTGCATGAGCAATTCATGGCACACCAATTCTATAGCGAACCATGCCCGGGACTAAAATATATGACGCGTCTGGCTCAGGAAGTGCATGAATCAGCAGGTTAAGTAGCCCCAATGGCAGATTAATGTGCGATTTAAGACCATTCTGGCAACACAGCAAATCTGTCATCTGAATATTGACATAAACTACACAGCAGAGACATAGAAAATAAATACAAGAGCTGAATAATGTAACTTCAGATTTCAGATGATATAACCTCCGACAGGATTTTACTACAAGCTACAACATGCTAGCTCTGGAAATTGTATGACAACAACAACAACACACGGCAACATTAACGAGTGTTTAGTACCATCACCACAGAACATGTTATTCCTACGTGACACACTTCACACATTTGTGAACTGATTTGTGGAAAGAAAAAAAAAAAATACTATTACGACAAAAGCATACACCCACACCTTCACACAAAGACCATGAAATGTCTCAGACGTGAGTCACTTTGATCCAGAAACAGTGAGTTCTGTTTAGTGTAATGTGCCACACTCATGTCGGGGCTATTTTTGGGTCTGCTGAGGCTTGCCTGCCACATCACACTTGAGAAAACAAATGGTTCTGCTGACGTTCCAATACAGTGTTTGGATTAAACTGATGATGCCATCGTGCTCTCTGCTATTGTTATGTCATTTTTACACAGGAACTCATTCGTTTTCCCGGCTGGTGTCGCTTTGTTTATGCCCCCCTCCTCTCCTCCTTCATGGCCCCTCTCTTCAGCCTTATTCTCCCTACTGGTTTGGTGCTCTCCAGACTTCACCAAAAAAAAAAAAAAAAAACCTCCCCACAACAGAACAGGAACCTTCTGTGAGGCATCAGCAGACAACGTGAGCTTGTTTATTTACAGTTGGGCTTTGGAAGTTAGCGCTTTCTGCCCGGCTCCGTTTTTTCGGTTTCTCCTCTGGTGGGCTGTGGAGTGAGGGCTAACAGGGTTGATGGAGGGTGAAGGCCTCTTGTTTGAAATAGCCTGCTGGGATAAAATGCTGAAAAGAGAGGAAAGTCTGGAATTCCTGCCACGGCTGTCGCTCTCACACAAAACTATGCGCACACAAACTTTGTAATGGTAATTCCCCTTGGGGCCCTCGGTAAAACTTGTGAGGTAAGTCCAATTTCACACACACAGGAGCAACAAAGGCCAGGAAGACAGATAATCTGCTAAGTCTTCATTAAAGCTGCAGAAATAAGTCGTCGAGCACAGGTTATGAGGAGTTCGGATTCAGTCGATTTCAGCACAGGACTGGCTTTAACAGTCCTTGATACAAACTTCAAGAGGGTCTTTAGGCTTTTTTTTTTCCCCCTGGGTTGTGATGGTCTTGGTGGAGTTGGCGAGCAGGAGGAGGATAACAGGGAGTGGCAGGATTACAGAGTGGGCAGAGTTGGTGTTTTCCAGCTTTCATCTGCCTCTCGGCGCTGGCGTCCATTCAGTGTGAGTCACAGAGCCACCACAGGCAGGGAAACACATTTGAGCATCCTGCTGCTGGAGTCAGCTGTGGATGAACTACACAGGCAAGGATGGGGTCTCAAAGCAGAGAAATTAAAAACAAAGAAAAAAAAACAAAAACCCAGGGTAAATTCTGGTATCCACCCACTCAAACACACTACCGCTTAGTTTGGTGTCAGTATAAAAACCACACACAGAGATGTACAGTAATTTCTAGCTGTGGCACACACAGACAGAAAGAATAGACTAATATTTCCCATATTACTCAGACAGTTACTATATTTGGCGTTACGCACAAACACAAGCACATCCCTCTCTATTCTATTCAACCTCAAAAAAAAAAAAAAAGGGGGGCGGTATTATGACATAAACTAACCAACCAGCCGCAGCCGTGACTTCTGTTTGAATGGTGGTGATCTGACGAGATGCAAACAGGCATCAAAACAAACAGGCTGTGTCGCTCCTAATCAAAACACTGGCCCGGTCACCGTGGTATTTGGCTCGCCTGCCTCTGCATTCTTTGGCTTCCTGTGAATCCTGTTGATTATGACAGACCTCTGGGTGATTCTGTCGCCTGCAGAAATGTTTTGAGATGTTGTTTTGCTTTTTTTTTTTTTAAGAGTTTAAAAATAACAGACAATACATTTGAACAGGAATTTCAGAGGTTAAAATTGACTAAAAACTGGCTAGTTTTTTTGTCCCTTTACTTGCAAAAAAAACAGGAGAGAGACACAAACGTTTTGCAGACAAAAAGAAGCTGAATGATTTATTCTCTTTTATGTAGTAAAGCTTTATTACCAAACAGTGGCTGCCTGCAGCTTAAGAAAATTCACTTTGACCACAGCATTCATCTGCAGTGATTACTACTCGCTGTGAACACAGATGGGACCTTGCAACATTACTCACGTGGCAGGTAACATGCTGAGATGCTGAAGATCTACCAGGAATGTCACAGATGTGCTTTGCAGGGTTTTTTTCCTCAACAGCCAATCTGACCCTGATCACTCAGCAACACATCAGACACCTTGTTCACATAAGTAAGGGGGTTTGTAGGGAAAGTTTGACCTTCAAAGTGGGAATAGAGCTGGGAGGGCAGCAGTATCAAGCTTCTGCACATTTATTAAAGCCCAGCATCCAGGACCTATTCATGTAAATGAAAATCTGTTCCATTCAAGTCCTTCCCAAACAAGTTCACACAACACAGATGAAGCCTTCTGCATTTTGTACATAGACTGTATATAGAACTTGATGAAACAACTGGGCCTCAATACAAGCCAATGCAGAAGTGCAAAAAGGTGTAATACTCCTAATGGCCACTAGACTCTGGCTCCAAATGAATTCTGCGTCCAAATGAATTTAATTCAAAAATCGTCATTTTCAATCATGAAATACATTTTTCCCATGAGTCATTCTGATGTCATTAGCTCAAGTCAACTCTCCTTATCAGTGATCTGGTGGTCCATCTGAAAATAATTCATAATTTAGATGATATTAGGCTTCAAAAAGTGGAAGATTTAGGTAGTGGTTAGTTTGATTTTCCAATGCGATCAAACCTGAACTCGAGTCTCTTACACATGCTGTAGCATCCTCCAATTCAAGGGTCAGACCCGCCTGCTCACTCCTCCCTTCATACCCAAATATGGTCACTTCTGGCTCCAAACAACCAACATGGCGACGTTTAAACTCTAAACTGGCCTCCTGGCGAGTCCAGTCTGTAATTTCACAGTATACCAGAGTGTTCAATCCTGCATCTGTGGCGATGAATTTTTTGTTACCAAGCAATAATAGGTTTACCACTGCAGAGAGGGGACTGACTCTTCCCACTGAGCATGTGTCACGAGTGCACATCAGCAGTATTTAGTGATTACTCTCACTGCCTGTCAGGGGAGGCAAATTTTTTGCACTGCAGATTTAAATTAAAGAACCCACTGCTACCAGTAACATAAGATACTCAGAGGTACTTCTTGAAGTTATTACTGAAAATTGCCTGAAATATAAGCAATGGTATTGTTATGATGACTAAGAAGTCGTCAGTGAAAACGGCCTGTGTCAGGGCTTGCTAGGTGTGTGGGAAGCTGTACAACCCCTAACACACAAACAAGCCTGCATGAGTTTACAGGAACGTCCAAATTCTTTCACTAATCTGCTACTAATCACCAACACGCTGCAGATGCAATGACCTCCGCTGCTAGTAGATGACGTGTTATTAGCTGGCTATGACAAATAGTGAAAACTCAAACACAAATCCACACATTAAACGCTCACTGACTCTTTGTGTAGGAATTCAGGGAAACTTCCTCTTGTTTCGTTAGAAAAATGCTGTACTTAGGTAATTACAGGAAGGACATGCCTTAACAAACAGAAGACAGCAGATTTAATCCTTCAGTGCGCTTCTCATTTCCGGAGGCTGTGCATTCATATCGTAAGAAAGAGAAAACCTTGACCATGATCAACATGTACGCATTTCAGTGAAAATGTACAATTTAAAAATGTATGAATGAAATTGCTGCACTGAAGCCTTGGGTCTGTTGGATTGTACTGAAAGAGAAGCTTTTATTGTGCAGCAAAATCCTATATTCTGTGACCTTGTGTTGAGTGCTGGATCATTATGTTGCAAGCTTCAAAACTGTATTTCAAGATGCTTATTATGCAACAGGTCACCCTCTACTGTTATATTTATTTTTCTTTTCATTTACTGCCATTGAAATCCACACTCTTACAGGGAGCTCTGAACATAATTAGCAAGCCCACAGACTGTGGGTTTAGTACTGAGAAAAGAATTAGCAGAAGACCTGCAGCAGATTCAAATGTTTTCATGAATGCTACGTGTAAATTCAGTAAAGTATTTCAATGCTGCCAATATGAAAGCAACGTGTTAGGTGTGTTTTAATATAGCTGCCACACTCTGGACTCTGATGATGGCTCTGTTTCAGAGAACGGCCGCTGTGGTCAGTTTGAATTTATGTCATTCACACTGTACTCCAAAAGAAACATGGTTTCATGGCAGGAATACAGTATCAAACCCACTCCTACGAGTCCTGCAACATAATTCACTTTTCCGCTGTCAAGCAGCACGCCAAATACTCTCCGAACTCTCAGATTTCTGCCATTTTTTTTTTTGTGAAAACACAGCTTCATCTTTCTGCTGTGAGCTCAGTGTGATTAGATGGCACCTTTTTGTGTTGGCCAATTAGTTTTACACAAATTTAACTGGCCGTGTGAAGAGCTGCTGACACGCTGTGCAGTTTGAACTCATCTCAAACTCCAAACATAATAAAACATAGTGATTAAGATAAAAAAAAAGTTTTCCTGTGGCCAAAACTATCAAAGTTTATTGTCCACATTTTTCTGAATGTGTTTAATTTCATTCATTCATTCTTTAACTATCATACTAGACTAGAATTTAGTTGTAATAATTGCAAACAAAGCTGAGTGATATTAACCAGCTAGTGAGCCACCAGTTCTCCACTGAGCTGCAATAGCACGCTTGGAATAAATAAGTCAGATAAACATTATATAACTCGCCAATAATTGAGATGCCTTTCTGAGCATACGAATATTTTGCAGAAACATCTCAGCAATGTGAACTCATTCCACTCTGCTGCTGTGCAACACAACACAGTCACACTGTACACAGTGGGCTCAGAGCCAGAATAACTGGATGCTGAGAAGCTAGGGTGACATCCAGTCCCCGCTAACCCCCTTAGCCACATCCCACCCCCACCCAGTACACAAACGTCCACACTGCTAACGAGTGCACACGTCCACTCAAGCCCACACACCAACATACACGTACACACACACATACACACACACACACACAATACAGCTGTTGTGTTTCTAATCCAGAGAGGCCTGAGCTGTGGGAACAGGGTGAGCGCTCAGTGGCCAGGCACAATGGCGTCAGTCACAGCAGGCAGGACTTTGGAAACACACACTCGGACGTACACAGAAAGACTGATAGCTGGCGAGGAAGGAGTGATGCACGTCACACACACACAGTCAGATCCCTCCCTGCCTCCCGTTCCCCTCATCGACCTCGAGTGCGTCGCATCTGGCACGGAGGGGAGTCCCTGCCACTTTCTCCCACAGATAAACACCAGCAGGCTGCTGTATACTGACAGGCAGACGACAGCCTCAGTCACGACAACATGCAAAAATGCTGAAATCCCCCCCCCCACCCCACCCCCAACAACACAAACCTGAGGCAGAATGAGAGCGAAGGAGTCAACATGACAGAGAAATATTTTGAGGAAGAAGCAGGTGGGGGGATTTGGAGGGGTTAAGAGTCATCTGTAGAGAGAAACTAGTTCTGACTCAGTGCTATTAGGGAAAGCTCAACTGTCTTCACGACACAGAATGGATACACACACATATATATAGAGTATGTATGAATATTTACACTCACAGAGTACTAGCTCTGTTACACTGACCAGCAGATTTCATTCAGGCAGGTTAAATGGAGCCTTCTGTCTTGTGAGTCCAGCCTCAGTGGAACAGTGGACAGGGGCCAGAGGTTGTTGACTTTTAATGTTGACTTGGGCAGGACGACTGCTCTGTCACTCTGAGGGTTTACATGCACGCTAATAAATTAATTACAACCAAAACAGGGCAACTCTCAATGTCATGTCAACATCTTCATAAAAACGGACTCACATTAAAAGGGTCAGTTTGTCTAAATCGTAAAATCTGGAATTTAGCAGGACGTAAATTACTTTTATTCATTGGGTTATCTGATGCAGACATCCCAGTCATCACCATTAACTTTACATTTGTCACTCGACAGCTGCCTGCAGTATCTATATGGACTTGTCTTCACTATTGGGGTAAAGATTCCAAAAAATGTTGGATTCTTAACTAAAAGCTATATTTTGTTTATTAGAAGTACACACATATATATATAGAAAATAATCTGAATCAAGTAGGGCGTAACAGAAGTCATGGACACACAAAGCTGTATGGAAGTAAACATCATCAAAGTAGAGAAGAAACTTTTAATCTGCTGCAAATTTAACTGGTGCTCTCGTTACGTGACAAAAGTGCGCTTGTTTTTCTGAAAAGTGACAGTCGCACGTGATGAATTATTGTATTGGCAGATGATGAAATGAAGAGATCCTCTCGAGCCTCTTAAAAACTATTTCCTCTGGTTTTTATTTGTTGCTCTGTATCCTAAACACCGGAGCAAAAACATGGGAATACTCTTTATTACATCAGCAGACAGGCATGTGAACCAACCTCATCAGTTTCATGCGGATATCTGTCTAACTTATGTGATTGGCCCTTTTTGAATTCTTTGAATTCTCTTTTCAGGACTGCATGGAATAATAAAGAAAGACATTTTCTCTGCTATTGATTAACAGACTGATTTCTCCCTGCCTTCCAGTGAGCCCAAAAAACAGAAACACACAGATTTCCCCAGCAGCTCCCCTCTCTTCCTGCCCATAACCTCCCCCCCAAAATGAGGCCCTATGCAGCTCCCCCAAAAAAACAGATCCCAGGAAGGGGAAAGGCAGAGAGGGAGGAGTAGGTGGAAAAGAAGCGTGGTCTGGCTGCTCTGGCCTCTAATCTCGGTGACACATCACAACCTCCAGCCTTCCTCCTCCTCCTCCTCACAGTCCACTGTATCCCTTTTCTCCCACACACACAGAAAGTCCATCCAGTTCGCTGTAAGCCTCACACATGTGTCAGCCAGTGAGTTGCCTCCCAGTCTACTACACCAACACGATTCAGACCTTTTAGTGACCATGACAAAAACAGGATTTCAACAGCTTATTTAATTTGTTCTTTTCTCTTCCTATTTAAAGGAACAGTAAATGGAACATGAATACATACATAGGTTCATCTTGAAAACCTCTAAGAAACATGTTAGGCATATGTGACCATGTATGAAAAAGCTGTGAGTGTTTTTCAATGGCAGTCCTAATGCCACTACTGGGCTGCCATGATGGAGTCGAGCTCACTATGTGAAGCTTCCACATTCAGAGCCCATATGATGTCACAACATGCAGACCAATCAGAAAAGTCCTCCAAATTTTCTCAGGGTTCCTACACATCTGAAATGTCAAAATTCCACATTTTCTCCAGACCCTAATTTCCAGACATCGGGGTTAAAACTTTACTCAAATTTCACAAATTATTTTAAACAGATGCACATAAATTATGGAATTGACTGTTTGTTCTCATTATTCTTGTAACATGAAGATTTTTACACTAGTTTCCATTTTCCATACCTTCAATACTTGCGTAGAAACCCTGTTTTCTGATTGGTGGAAATGCTCTGACATCATATAGGCTCATTTACAATGGCAGCCTTCGTGAAATCACCAGTGATGGGGGAATTCTAACTTTCAGAGAAGGATATCTGAGTTGTATTCAAACATCCCAATGAATGAATTGTTCATTTATGTCATAATCTATGTTCCAAATCATAGATTTTCGATTCCTTTAAAAGGAATATAGGTCAGAAAGTGTGACTAATGATCAAATATCAGAGGAGGATAAATATTAGGTGCACCCTGCCCAGGTTAGATTTGATTAGATAAAATATAAACCAAAGCTTTTGTGAATATGGTTACATAACTAAAAAAATAAATAAAAGGACAAGGTTTACTGACCCCAGAAATTCGGCCCTAGTTATTCATAAAGAAATCACTTGCCTACATACTGACTGTTTTGTTCCAATCATAATAATTAAATATATTAATAAGATGAAAAAGTAATCAAAAAAATCATATACAATACACAATACTTCAGTGATCTGACACTGAGACTGGAGTATTGTATTAGCAGCCCCCTGTTGATTCTTGTCTCCAACACCTGTTCTGTTACAATATTACTGCCAACACTGGTCGCACTTTATGCCAACAATAGCATATGTTCTGATAAATAAGAAAAAAAACATAATGAGAGGTTAATAGGAGGGGTTATTCTTTTAATTTTCTTCACTAAAATAAAACCAGTGGTAAATCTCTCTATAATACAATGCACGTAAAGAGCAAAGCCAAACTGCGTTCTCCATAGAAACCAACAACAATATGCCAATGGCTGGCCTTATGGGTGGCTGGGGTTGCAGACGGGGGGCAGTCTTTTGTCAACAGGCTGCTTGAATGAACTGAGTATTATGAGGCGAGACTGCAAATCAAGTACTAAGCCCTCCCTCAAAGCCGACCCCACTGTCTGTACAAAATCCACAGAGAATCGGCCTACGAGGAGAATGACAGCGAAGGCAGAGTTTCCCACTGGGGCACAGAGAAGGAAACAGAAGCAGTAACCAAGGAAGGGAAC
>OOFC01006427.1:26499-42090 GCA_900323345.1 Pseudochromis fuscus
CCTGGTTACAGTGTAGGGTGGCAGGTGGAGGGTGGGGGAAGCGTATTTGTCATCTCATTGTCTTCCAGGAAGCTGCTTCTCTCAATATGCCAGGTATGTTTATGCATGCAGCTGTGGCCACCACCGGAAAAGATTCTTACAGTGATAGAGTAACAACAACAAAAAAACAACTGTCACGGGTTACTCCTCTGCTCCCCTCAGCTGGGACAGAAACTTCTAGATCTGAGTAATAACGTGATTAATTTGCTTTTCTGCCAAGATCAGTTATTATCAAGAGGTCCTGTTTCCAGATTTTCTAACCTGAGGACAAAGGCTGTAATCTTCAAACTACAGACATGAGCGTGCACAACAACTCACAGCAAGAAAGCGAATAAACATTTTTTCCCCTAAAATGTAAACTATTTTTTAAAGGCTGGTCGCCTACTGAATCATCCAATCTATCTATCTAGCTAGCCACTAGGTCAACATCATAATTTGAACATTTTAACCAGTTCCGACTAAGTAACTCAGCCATAATGTAACATCACATCAATATCAAGTGGCGAGCTGTTTGTGGGCATACTGTGGGGTTAGCACATCAAAATGAATTTGATTTGCTTAAGGCTCAAAATCCTTCCACTCATTATATCCCTGGTGCTAAGCTCTCCAGAGCCGCAGTTTCCACGCCACATGTGCTGCTGCTCAGACTAGTACTGGGGAGAAGAGTGACTGTCAGTTTGTAAACGGGCTGTGCAATTAATTTGCATTTTCTCACACTGATCTCCAGACCACTGACTGACTGATGGAGGGTCCCCTTTTAATCATTATCCAAAGCGTAATGCTCACTGGTTGGCCAGTGGCGGTTAGTGATATGCCGTTGTGAACCATCTCCAACAGAGATGATATCAAGAACCTGCAGCCACAAAATTATATTGTAAAACCTTCCTTTGTCTGTCTGTATGAATGCATTAATGCCTTCTAAAGTGAAAGCATCAACCACACTCCTTGACACACTTAATGTAAGACCGGCAAGCAGTGCACTCCACATGAAACTGCAGTAGCTGTGTTCTCAGAGGGCTGCACGCAAACACTGACACTCTCATGGTCAAGTCTGTTTTTTAATGACCTCCGTGCTCATTAAGAAGCTTAAGTGGTGTTGGTGGTAGTACACACACAACTCAAATTCCTCAGAAGAAAAAATAAACAGGGAATTATCACAAAGACGTGAATACTCAAGTGTTTGGTTAAATCTAATCACATAAGACTATTAAACTGCTGCCACGCGCAGTGTTGAGTTCTAAAAATCCTGTGCAAACACAGAAGATAACAGGCTTGTCACTTGGCCTTTGAAAAACACTGCATTTAATCTTGTGCATACATGTTTTAATCTGCTTGGCAGTACTATAGGTGCCTGGTTACTGGGAAAACACCTTGCTGTCCCTTATGTTACCAATGCTGGGAAGCATCCCACCTGAGAGCAGCCGGGACATTAATGAGACGGTCGGCAACGGACAGGGATATCCTCTTTGACAGGGGAGGGTTGTGGGCTACGAACCAACTGCTGTATCATGTGTCACTGGCTGATCAAAAGTACCCTGCATTCAGTTTATGGTCACGTAAGTGGAAAGCTTCCGTTACAGCGGAGACAAAGCCCAGGTGCTTCAGACTGTTTAACTGCCACTAAGACCGAGAAACAGACAGTTTACTGGCTGTGTGCTGGTGGATGACAATGCGTATCCATTGCCAGGGCTCGACAAGAATTTGCAAGGTTACATGAGGTCACTGCTGCAGATAAATATGCACAATAATAAGGTTTTCTACTTTTTAAACTTCCACCTAGCTTAGCCTACCTTCCTCCTCACCTATCAAGAATAATTAAACAGTATTAATTCACAAAGCATGACAGCACAGGTCAAATCTCGGAGTGCAGGCTGCTGATAAATGCGTTGAGGTCAGTTGTTTGCCTTCACCCTCTGCCACAAGTTCTCAGGTGACTAGTCATGCTAGGTTTGAGGGAAGTACCAGGATTACCCTCAGCAGCTGTTTTATAAAGCCCTAGTTAATGATTCTGATGAGTGAGACAGAACTACCTCCTCAGCATCCTCCAGAGATGACAACAGCTAAATATTAGAGTTCCGGGAAAAATTATACTTCAGTCTAGCATGACTAATGTTGTTTTATCAATGAAACCATTTCAAACATGACGCATGTTTAGGCAAAACAGGAGCAGAGGCGGAGAAACTCCCCGGCTGTCTGGCTGTCAAGCTCCGATGAAGCAGCCACCACATCCCTGGTGTTTGATGTCACCTCGGTTGGCTAATAACATTACATTTCTCCTCACTTCCACGTCTGCTGTAAAATGACTCCGTAAAGACATGTTAGAGAATAAATTACCTGTAGTTCCGATTTCCATTCATGAGGTCCCTGCCCGGTTCACTTCCCGGATCACAGTTGTCAAACGATGGGGACTCTTCCTCCGTTCAGTCCGGTGTCTCCTTCAGCTGAGCAGCGCCCTATAGGAGCCGAGTGTCTCTGCTAGCTCCCCTCCCCTGTTAAAAAAGGGGGGCCCTTTATGATACGGTTGTTTTAGCCGGCCAAGGGTCTTCTTCTTTCCCGCAAACCGTCGCCTGCACACGGTCAACGTTCCCACTGAGATGTCACCGCCACGGAGGAGCCACCGGCCGCTCACCGCCGCTGTGGCCGAGTTAGCTGACTAGCTAGCCAGGCTCTGGAAAGTGGCTGGTACGGACGAGAGAAGCTGTCAGGATATCATCCCAGCGGGGTCACGGAGTCCAAATGAGTCCCTACCGATGTCTGGGCATTAACAGGGACGACATAAATTCGTATCTTAGCGAAGCACAAGGCAAAAGGGAGAGAAGAGGAGAGGAGAGGCGGTGGGGGGCAGCTACAGTAATTAGCTAGCTGGCTACTAGCTTAGGCTGCTGGACAGTTGGAATTCTCCCAGACGACGGAGACTTTTATCGCGTTAGAAACAGCTGTGGACACGGCCCCCTGTCCCCAGCTCCGTGTCCCGACGACGTCCTCTTGTGTAGTCTGTGTCCCGCTGCCAAAATAAAGCTGTCAACACCGCGTTGTACCCGCCGATAGGTGTGAAGATTTTCAGTGTGGTTGACAGATCCACTCTGCAGAGCTGAGGGAAGCCAGCTAAATATGGTGAAGTTGCCTTTCTGACACCGGCAGGAAGAGGCGGGCTCTGTGTCAACATACGTCACAACCATCAGCCCGCCCTCACCTAAAGGTAACCCTACGTTTATGAATACAACAGTGGATGAGAAACACTTACGTACTGTTCACATTTGATGCCTTCACAGTATAGTTCGAGCCATAATAAGTGTCTATATCACTTTTTTAAACTTCAGATCTATTTAGAATGTATCAATAGTCTATTTGGCATTAATACATGGATGGTTAATGCTTAATTTGTGTTTCAGAGAGCCGAGAGAATCCATCCTATATACAGTCTATGGCACTGTCTCATAAATAACACACACAGTCATGACATGTTCAATTTTACAGTTTCAGGCATCCATAAAACCACCATTTTCAGCCTCAGTGTACATATCACATTTTTATATCACTTGTGCGAAAGTAAAACAAAAAAAGTATTTTGAGTCACTTTAAGAAAAGTCATAAAATCTCAAGCTGAAAAAATGTTTAGGGGATTTTTGCTACTGTCAAATTTGACCCAAACAGTATGTAAGCTAATACATCACAAGGTATAAATTATTACTTAGGGTAGATTTAGTACCTAAAGTTGAGAACTACATCTCCTCTGCTGTAATGTTAAGTGTATAAACCTGGATGACACCATCATATTTCACATTCTGACTAATAGTGTAGATGTATCTAAAATACAATATTAATCAAGCCAAGAAACAACAGGAGTAATAAAAAACAATTTTATTTTCTTTAAAAAATAACCCTCCCCAACAGAGTTCCCATACTATCACATACAGAGCCAAAATAATGCTTCCATGTCCTTTCATTCAAATCTATTGGGAAGTGCTATGACAAGGACTGTTCTTGATCAGTGGCTTCAATATTGCTTAGTCAGACCGTGAGGCTGTGTGGAGAGGAGTGGAGACTCTCCGGTGTCCACATGATACATTTCCAGGGTGACTGCCATTTCGTCTCCCCCCTTTGCAAGGTGCTTTGTGGCTTCAGTGAGTGAAGAACTGCATCTGGTTTCAGTGGTGCTGGGAAAATGCCCCCAGACTGAATTTTTTTTTCTTCTTTTCTTTTTTTAAGCACAGACCGAGGGGTAGAACACTGGCCCCAACTGTGAAAAGCCCGTCAACTGGTGGGCCAAAATACATAACAGGTTAATATTATATATTTATATATACAAATCACCTTGGACACAATGAAGGATCAGTAAAACGGTGTACAAAGGCATTTTGATTATGCAAGTTCATAAACATGATTTAAAAATCAAACTCATCTGATTTCTTATCTTTTGATCCCTTTCAATTCAAAGGGGCTTTGACCATCAGACAAGATTTGAGGCGCTTAAAGGGCAACTGAGGTGGAATTTTGAGACTGTCTCCACAGTGCCCTCTTGAGGATACACTCTGACACTAGTCACAATATTCATAATAATAATGACAAAGAAAAAAAAAGCAGTCTTTATAACCATTACACAATCGAGGCAAAACGACTGACAGGCAGTGGTGAGCGCAAGGCTCCTACCTCTAAGAAAACCAAAGTAAGGTGGCTCAGAATATCCAGTCATAAAAAATAATTACATGCATTTTTTTTCCATAAATCCAGAAAGTGACTAGATGTAAAGGCAGGGCATATTAAGTAGTAGTAATAGAGGCCCACCCTGTCCAATGTAGCAATCCCCCATCTGTGCTGCCCATGCACACAGAGCACCAATAGGGATTGGCTAACACAAGCTAGGGGATTGGGGCAGGGGATGCTGCAGGTGTGTGATGCTGAAAGTGACATTAAGGATAGAAGGTGATGATGGGAAGGCTGATGAGTGGTAGTTTTGTCTTGAAGGGAAATAAGGGGACAAGTGCATTTAAACAGGTTGGTCTCTACATGCTAAGAAAGAGACTGAGAGGGCAGAGATGTGTGTGCTTCTGCTGTCCAGGCTATGAGTTGTAAATGCCTGCAGAGGGAAGAGCTTTGTGTTTAAAAAAAAAAAAAAAAGACAAGTGTAGAATAGGTGTGTATACGTATGCAAAGAATTGCGTAGGTGGAAAGTGTGGAGTGTGTCTGGCGTCATCTCCACTGACACATGCTGGAATGTGCAGAATGATCGGAGCAAGGTCAGTTGCTGAATGCAGGTTCAGCTTTGCAGCACTTAAGTGATCACAGACTTCTGTATTCGCCTGCTTTCAAATCTACAAAATAGTGTTGACCTTGCCTATTGCCATTTGTTCTGAAAGCTATGCCAGTTGTGGGTGTGAAAACTTCAAAGTAGTCTGTGTCAAGCCTCGTCAAAGACAAGTTTCACCATTTTGAAGTAAAATAAAAATAAGTAAATAAAAAAAAAGTGCCTCGTAAATCCTAAAAGAGCAATGTTTACAGAAATAAAAGATTATCTTCCTGTTTAAGTGCCCCCTTTTCCATTGGTTGGCATCAATTTTGGCTGGTTAATAATGCTGGTTTAGGTGCATGGGGTGCAAGTATACTTGATACACTCTATGCAAATGGTCCCTCTACTGTTATGCTAAGCTTGCCTCTATAGGCTAAATCTCTAAGGGACTGGCCAACCAGCACAGAGAGTGCGGCAGGACTTCTCTCCTGTATCTACGATATGCTACGCCTGCTCTTTCTGTCTCTGCTAATATAAAGACCAAGAGGGCTAGCCTCACATGTACTAACAAACTCTTTATGTGCAGGACTGGTGGCACCTAAATGCTAACACTAAGTGCTAATGTACCATACCTCAGACTCCTCAAGGCTGTTTTAAAAAAATAACATTATTCAAAAAACATTAAAAACATGAATGTAGATCATGACAACGTTAAAATGATACATGTAAGTGTGCGTGCCCAGTACCACCCCTCTGGAGGATCCCCGTACTAAGGGGCTTGGAACACTGGCATCCGGCGTTCGGATGGGTAAAGAGGCAGCATCGTGGTGGCAGTTAAAAAAGTTTGTTTTTTTCTTTTTATCACCTATTTTTCTCCCATCCGTATTGCATACTTACATACATAGGAGTGTGAAGGTAGCGTACAATACAATTACATAATAATACCCACATTTTAAAAATTCAACATAAAAAGAGCAATAGTCCTGGTAAAGTAAAAACAACAAAATGACAATAATAATAATAATATTCATAACCTTTTGAGTGCATGAGGCTGTAGAGTCTGCCTGTGTTTTACCGGAGAAGGGCCGTATGCTTGTTGGATTTGGGTGACCGACTGGCAGATCTGTGGAGTGTGTGTAGTGGGCAGTCGTTGGGAGTAAGGGATGGGGATGAGGTGGTGGTGGTGGGCCGTCTGCCCACTCAGGTAGAAATGAGGTGGGAGGGAGCGATGGTGGTGATGGTTGGTGGAGCTCAGGCGAAGTACATGGTCCTCAGCGTGTCGTGGTGAATCTGAACAGCTTTGGCCAGCGCCTGTGGATCCCGACCGTTACTCTGACCAGACACGTGGCTGCCCTCTCCACTGCGGAGTGACGACAAGATGAAAAGCAAAGATCAGTTAGAATTTCTGTTAGACTAAAGTCACCAGTAGGACTAATGGTTGATATGTCCGTGATGAGGAAAGTCACATATATAACCACACTAACCTGTCATGTTCTTTGTCCACCAGATGGTAGCGGGCACGGAAGGCCACAAGACGAGCATAGTAGGCTGGCGCAGGGATGGAGACTGAGCGGGTGCAACGCACATAAGTGTGGCACAACTGGTAGGTTAGAATCTGCAACTCATCAGCCGTGAAACGATTGTCGTCCCATAAGACGTAGTAGTGAGACGGCCGGCTGGTACCCTGGCGACGAAGAAGAGGAAATTATTATTAGATGAAAATATATCCAAAAGAAAAATCTGGCCCAGTGAAATGTGGAGGGTCAGATGCATTCTTTCTGATAATCTATTCAGAGCATGCAGAGATGTCACTGCCTACAGAGCATTAAAACCTTTAGTTTCTTTTTTTAGTACCTGTATGCCTGCATGGCTGCACAGGTAGAAGTCAAACTCAAAGGGATGAGTGATGCTGGTGTCCACTGTAGTCCCTGCAGGAATATTCCCACTCTTCCCAATCTGACAAACAAAACACAATAACAATCATCAAATACAAAAAAGCAGGTAAGAGAGTATGAAACCAGAATAAATGTGAGTGGGAAAACAGGAAGCTAACCCTTTCAGACTTGTCAGCACAGAAGAGGCGAGTGTGGTGGCGTTTCTGGACCACGATGTAGGTGATACCAGGCTGATAGTCTTTCTCCAACTTTATGCAGGCATCTCTGATGGCCAAGAGCTCATAGTGAAGAATCTATGCACAAGAGAATCATTAATTAGCCTCAAGCTGTTTTGATAATCTTATAGAAAAATTACACATTTTGGACAATTTGTTGGAGTGTAGTATATTAATCCCCCCCCCCCCAAAATAAAATAAAATCTCATGTACCTGTGGCAACTGTCCCTCAGGAACACCATCTCTGTAGAAAATGATCCTGGTGGGTTTGAATCGGGTCGACTTGTAGAACTGAATTAGCAGTTCACGCACCATGTAAGACAAATCTTCAATGATTTCTTGCCTGGGTCTCTGGACGCGCACTGTGGCACAGTATCTGCTGGGATGGGCGTCCATACTGCCTACCACCTAGAAGAGGGAGCAGGAGAGGTGTTCAAGAGAACATGACACTGTCAGAGTTAGTGGTTTGATCCCCACTGGGAACTCATGAGCAAAAAAAAAGTGTGACTTCAGGTATTGTAAGACATTTTGTGTCTTCTTCACATATTTGGTGGATGGCTTTATATAAAGAAAATGATACAAGTGCAGGACAAGTCAAACTACATATTGTTACTAAATAGGACTTGATGTGGTTGAACATGAAGAAAAATGCTGATTAGAGAAAATACTAAAATACTAAAAGGATCTGTTGAGCATTAACAACATTCACACTGCTGCAGCCTCATTGTCATCTTTCCCCATGTGTATGTCTGTACATTAGCATCCCCTAATGGCTGCAGTTGGGAAGTATAAGAGGCTCAACATCCACCTTTTATTTTTCTTCCCTCAAATCATTACACCACACTAAAATCATCATATTTCGCCAGTTTTTTCCTCAACCTGGATGAGCGAGACAGACCCACTTTCCTCTCCCATCCTCTCTCTGCGTGACTCAATCATTTGTCATAATTGCTAGGCAACAACACAACCAACCACAGCCGAGCTGAGGTCAAGGGCGGACGAGAGTTGACGTCATTTCCTTTTTAAATGTGAGTCAGTGATGAGCCATTTGTTTCCCTTTATCCCTCACCAACTCCTCTTGTACCGTTTTTTTTTTTCTCCCTCCATTCGCCGTCGTTTGTGTATTCAAGTTCAAACAAAATGTCAAACCGACTGTAGATGTTTCACATGACATAGACTTTCAGGACAGGGTGACTGTCGACGTTGTTGTTGTTTACGACTAAGTTATTACATCAGAAAAGAAACAACATTTAAAAGTCAGATCAGCCTAAACACTGATATTATACTCCACACATCCTAAAGTGAGTGGTAAGGGATACCAGTCGCCTGAACCACTACACAGCCCACATTCAAAAGAAATACAATTAAGGCAGCAATATTTCTAAAAATGAAATTCTCTTAAAAACCTATTTAGTCTAAATCAGAAATAAATAAATCCAAATGAGCTCAGCCCTATTCAACAGTCAAAAAACATGTATTTATTTATCTGTTTCTATTACAGTCATGTGCTGAATGTGATTTCATTTTCTTGAATCTGTTTTAATGAACTTTTCATCTGTATTGAAGATTAGTTTGAAGTGTTTAAGGTCTTCTCACTCAAACACATTATTTATGGCTGTGGTATTGTTCTGGTACCAGCAGTACTGTGTGTTATTGCCACCAAAGCCAACTGTCACCAAGCAACCACAACCATTCGTTTTTCTGTGACATCTTTGGGGCCATTTGCATTATTTGCATATCTGTGCTATTTTTTTTATTTGACTATGAAAGGAGGGGCCCGGCCAGCTTGGCATCTGGACTGCACAGGAATTTTTTTTTTCTTAACAATTACTTACTTGACTGGGTAGTTTATAACTTTACACCACTAGATCTTTATAATAAATGTTTGTAGATTTTGGTGAATGAGGTTTCCTGTTGCTTTAAAAAAGGATGAAAGAGAAAGACCACGGCCCGAATCCCTCAACATTAGAAGGTAACTCTTCAGTAGATATACGTTTGAGCCCATGTTAGGAATCTGTGTGTTACCGCTGACACAGAGCTGCTGTGTTTACTGTTGCTTTCATCAACGAAAATTATGACATTATCAAATATTATCGTCAATGAACCTTTATCATGTGACGAAAACAAGACGAGACACAACGTAAATGCTGGTCATGTGACAATAACTATAATTAAATATATAATGCAATATTATTGATGAATAAAAACAAGACTAAATGTGGTTTACAAAATAAAAATTATGCTAAAATGTCTCTTCATTTTCATTGACCTAAACGAGACAAGACGAAATGTTCCAACGTTGTTTCGTCTCATTTAATTATTATTTTGCAGTATTTCTGTTTCCTGTGTCTGGGCTGCATCAGGTCGCACTGCGCAGAAGCGGGCGACTTTACTTCCTCAATCCCCACTCGCGGTATTATTTGGATCCGACGTAGCAGTAGTAGGTCTGCGTTAACGACAATTCACAAAAAAAAAGACACACACATTTGACCTTTTTAGTGTGTTATTGTAGCTCGAGCATTCAAGCACCTTGTTTCTCTTTGTTAAATTTGACTGTATTACATTTTTTCTAGCATTGACATATGATGGTATTTTATTTATTTATTAATTTGATTAAAATTTGTGTGTGTGTACTTCTAACATGTTTGGTTGGTAAAATAAATTGGTTGTAAATTCAAATCTGAGCGTCTTCTGTCTGGAATGGAAGAATACTTGAGTAACGTAACAATAAGATAACAATAAGATAACCTTGTTTGAATTGTGAAATGGGTTTGGCTAAAAAAAAAAAAAAAAAATGAATAAGTTTTGTCTATATTACTAAATACTTATACTATAATGACTGGGTTAAATAGAACTGCATTACTAAAAAGACTAAAACAGTTTTCATTGACTAAAACTAGACTAAAATGTCATCAGTTTTCATCAACTTAAACTAGATGAAAGTCATGGTTTATTCTGACTAAAATAAGACTAGAATAAGACTTTTAATCAACTGAAAATTGACTAGCCTAATAAGAGTATGAACATGACTAAAACTAATAAAAACTAAAATGACAGCTTGACACAAAGACTAGACTCAAACTAAAATTAAAACAGGCCACTAAAAACAACACGAGTTGTGAGTTGTGTTCACCACAATCAGGCGCCAAGGGCTCAAACTATCTGACCTTCATGCTGATGGATTCTGTGAAATGAATTGATGCATTACTCTGATTTATTGACCAAATGGCAACTGAGTGCTTTAAACTTTTTCATCATTTTATCTTGAAAAACTACTTTTTCACTCAGGAAGTTCCTTCACATTAAAATTACAATCGTGGCACAGATTTCTATTATTAAATAACCGCCATTTTGTTTTGATGAAGGAAGTAATAATTTAGTCCCTACATAACTAGTAATAATGAGAAATGTCATCACCCGAGCCAAAAGCACTCCCCACACATGGGTTTAACCTGCACACACACTGTAGCAGTAGATTTCCCCTCTGTTTCCTGAGATTGTGTTCAAGGTCCACTGGTGTTATTTAATGAAGGCTTTATTTGTGAGACTTACAGCAGTAATGGAGGGCTTCTTGCCATCTCCAGCAGGGGGGTGTGTGACGTCTGCTCCCAGGAAGATAACCGGCTGCTGAAACACGGCTGACCTGAGAGAGCACATGGAGGAGGAGATGGAAATTACACTTGCTCATCAAGGCCGTGCTGGGCTGTTTTTGAGGAGTTTTATTATCACCACAAAGTGAAATGCAGAGATAGGTTATTATGTTATCCTGCAGGACTTTCTGAGCTTCAAATACTTAACTTTGTAGAAGCTCTATAATTATATTGACTAATAAAGCAGAGTGGCATTTATGGGACTATTGCATCTGAGGAAGAACTGCAGCAGCTGCCTTATATGAAAGTCTTGAAATAAAACTCAACTGCACATTAGAGTCATTAAACTTCTTATTGTCTTTCTGAAGGAGCAATCAATGATCAGTCATCTTAACAAGATACTGTAAATTTGTCAAACTATTTCAAAGCTGCTCTGACAGAGGCTTACCTTTGGTGAGGCACCAGGATGTTGTTGATGCCCCCTAGCTTCACATTGATCTTGAGACAGAGGTTGGACAGAGTCTGCGGTGACGTCTTCACCACGTTCTTAACCTGGACGCACTGCGTGGCCATGCCAAGGAGAGTGTCTCCCACACGCTTCACCTCCGCTGCAGGGGAAAGTTTAGAAATTAGATAATGGAGAACATTGTGATGCTTAGAGACAAGAGTACAACTTTTCAATAATGTCCCTGGATAATGATGCTTTGACAGCACAGTGTGTTTTGGATGGTTTGTTGACTATTTTTAAGTACTGTAAATACTGTGCAAAAACAATATAATACTTTTACTGTGACAAACAGCGTCTATAATCAAAACTACATGCAGTTATAATAAAATAAAATGAAGTACCATAGACAGGAGTTTTTCCAGGAAGGATGACAATGATGAGCTGAAGCCCAGAGTAGGTGTTCTTCAGGTGTCTGAACATGGGCTCCACGCTGTCTGCTCCCTGGGCATATTTACAGAAGCATGGCTGGCCTTGAATTGGCATCCCGGCATCCTTAGAGATTTTACGCAGCTGGTCTGTGAAGTTCCTGGGATGAAACCAGAATATAGTTTGGAAAAACTGGCAAAAAAACAAAGTAAAGTTTTGAACACTTACTGTTACTTATGTGTGTCGCAGTGCATCAGACATTATCACTAGGGAATATTAAAGAATATACATTCTAATAATTTGATTTCAAAAAGGCTTAATGAATCAATGAATCAATAAATTACTCTTATCAAATGCAGAACACAGCCAAAGACATTTACGAGTGGAAATGATTTAATCCCCTCCTCAAAAATAATTATGTCTAATTAGTACTTACTTGAGCACCTCTTCTCTGCACTGTTTCTGGGGGGCAAAGCAGGCAATGGCCCAGACTTTGATCTCAATGCCGTTATAAAACTGCTTCCCCCTCATGTCCCACACTCCCTGGTTGGGGGTCGCTATGGCACGGTTCTATGGAAGAGAGGATCAGAGGAGGGAACCTTTAATCCAAATCAGGACACATCTACAGTAAAACTAAACAGCTGAATGACTGAAATCAGTTCTGTTAACATTAAAACAAATCTTTTATTTTTTTGGTATGTTGATAAATGAACAATTTTTTTATACCCGTCCTCCGTACTGCAGAATAGGAGCTGGCAGGACCCTGCCCGTCACCTCAGCCATGTCATCTTTCACCTTGATCCCGAACTCCTGGATGTACGGGTCCAGGTTGAAGTTAGCATTCTTCATCTGTGGAGAGTGAAGGACACGTATCATGTCTGGCACTGTGAATCACTGAGCCATTATACTCCCATACACTTATATGTCAGCTGCGTGGCCTCCACCCACCAGTTGTCTCTACAACTCACCAGCCTGCTGATCTCCTCTTGTCTGTCGGGTGCAGAGCGAGCTGTGGCTTTGATCATAGTGGAGGTCTGATTATCTGTCAGTTTCTTGATGCATCGTTGACCGGCTACAATGTTACACACCTGGAACGAGTCGGCCCAGAGTCACTAGGGTGCAAATGTTGGCTATTTACATGCACAAATCCTGGATGCAGTGTATGTAGTATTATTACATCTGAACAATCCTCGCTGTATTTCAAGTATCTGAATGATAAAGTGAGTTATTATCATTATCAGAGTTAAATCATCCTTGAAGATGTCCTCACCTCCAGGGGCAGGTAGGTGTGTTTCTGCTCCTGTCCCACCTGAAGACAGGGTAGGTGGGGGTATTTGAGCTGCAAGTTGTACTTCTGCTTGAAGTACTGCGCCACTGTACATTCTACTGTCTGCCCGCTTTCAAGCTGGAGGGGAAACCTGGTAGTAAAAAGATCGGAAACATGTGTCACTGTCCGACTCCTGATTTTGATTTTAATTAGCGTTATGTCCCACAGCAATGTCCAATGTCAAAAAAGCAGATTATGTTAATGAACTGATTACTCATTTAGTACATAAAATATTAGACAACTCATCTATCACACCTTTTTTTAAATCAAAAATTCATTTTAGCACTAAAATAATTTATTTAAAATTAACTATTAATAAATATCTGCTGATGCAAAAATTGGAAGAAACTTTTGTTGCTTCTCAATAGGATAATTCCACTACTTTTACTTTTGCAGGTCACCTCAAATCTTTTGTTTCTTGTTTTGTTCCTGCAGCACACTTCCAGGTACAAAGAAAGTGGAAAAGTACTTTCCAGTGGTTGTATGGCAGAATGAGCAGGACTCCTTTAACATCTGTACTCCTTTACTCATCAAATAAATAAAAATAGACTGGCCAGCAATGGTATCAATAAAAGGATGAGGAGTCAACATTTTGAAATTTCTAAAAATGTAATAATCTTAAATCAAAGTTATGTTGTTCTCGTTGTAAACAGAGAGAGAGCGAGAGAGAAAAGGGGAATCTGAGTTGACTATTCCCTACATTTGAAAATCCCATATCATGTTTCATAGCTCTATAACTCCAGTACCCAAAGAAAAAATGCACAAGGGGGAATCTAAAGTTCTAGTTCCATTTCTGTATTTATATTTAATACCTAAAACTATTTGGCTGAAAAATAATGTTTTTGATAATGTAGTGCACGCAAGGTAAAAAGCTATGTTTGCTTAGAGTGGACTGAATGCGATTCTGAATGTCGTGCTTACGTCTGGTGGCTGGCGGGACGTCGGGTGACATTGCATACGCGATACTTCCTTTTCATCTGGCCACAGTGGGTCACCTCCACCTTCAGGCCTGCCAACAACAACACGGGGTACACAAACATTATCAGAGAGACACAGGAGGATGAAAGAAAAAAAAATAAGCTGCACATAAAATATTAAAGCACCACAAACACAAAGTTAAGTAGCAAAGTGTCCTTGATATTACAGGGCAGTAACTTGTATATGAGATGCAGAATGTGGTGAAATGAAGAAAGGAATGTCAGTGATTTGACCTTCATGTTGTTTAGATGGTACTTTCACACTTCTCCGTGGCCTACCTTTAATTTCCTTGGTGAAACGGACCCTTTGTGAGTCCGTGAGAGTCTTGGGCTGCTCATCAATGTTGCGAATGTCTAAAACCTCACACATGAACTCAATTACAGGCTGGGCTTTGTAGAAGGCCGTGGCAGACACTAGAGGGAGACAGAGAGCAGCAATAAGTTTATAGACATCAGAGAAAAACACAGGTGCAACTTTTAGGAGCTTTTGTCACACTGACTTATTTATCTAATGAATTGGAGTTACAATCAGCCTAGATTTATGAGTTAACATTTAAAATTGACTCATGGTTCAATTCCTCTTTTGTCTCTAAGTAGCTTTTACTTTTCAGCATTTTTGCACAGTGTTTCTGTCTAGTCATGCACTGTCAGTAAAACCCACTGAGATCACTGGCTGACTTCACACAGTCTGGAGAGCTTGCTGTCAGTGACTCACCATCAATGTTGAGCATCATCTTCCACATGGCGGGACGCACAGACTGGTGGAAGCCAAACCATACTTCCCTTCCCCCGCCCAGTGGGTGGTAGTATCCTTCAGGTGGGGAGAAAAATGAACGGCCCACTGGAGTGTACCTAATTAGAAGGAGGTGGAGAGGTGGGAAATGATGAATGTGCAAACTCATTGCATGACCTCAGCATGAGTTCATATCCAGTAAAGTTTTTGTTTCAGAATAAGTCAACTCTAACTGGAAAAAGACTTGCATGGAAAAAACCCAAACTGAAGGTAGAAGAAACAGGAAAGGGAAACATTATCACTGAGCTGACATCTGTCTCTTGGAGTATTTATTTTTTTCTTACATTTTCAGCTCGGTTCCTTATCACTATTCTGTTGTTGTTCAGTGGACACTTTCACACAGGTCTCAGCTAACATGCATCTTTTGTTTAGTGACTGTGATGCCTGAAGCTATGATGGGTTGATGCAAGAGAAGGGAGCAACCCAGTTAGACTGTCAATAGAAACCGAACGAGGCTACAATCCACTTTTAAGATGGACATACAGTACAGGCCAAAAGTTTAAAAGTTTAGACACACCTTCTCATTCAATGTTTTTTCTTTATTTTAATGACTATTTACATTGTAGATTTTCACTGAAGGAATAAAAACTACGAATGAACACATGTGGAGTTATGTACTTAACTAAAAACGGTGAAATAACTGAAAACATGTTT
>OOFC01006434.1:4456-29580 GCA_900323345.1 Pseudochromis fuscus
TACAAAAACCTCCTGGTGTCGTTTTCAGTCTGTGTGTCTGTGTGTGTGTGTGTGTGTGTGTGTGTGTGTGTGTGTGTGTGTGTATGTGGGTGTGTGTGTGCTGCGCGTCCGTGCGTGCAGCAACAGTGCTGATGAAACATACAGTGTCTTTCTGGGCCTTGTTGCCTCGCTCTGTGGTCTCGTTGGGTTTTGCATAGATGCGAAACGATTGATTTGCTGGAGAACAGATTCTTCAACCCAACCAGCACATTTCCTTTTTATTCTGAGTTCGGTCTCTGCATTCCTTCAGCTAGATTTCATTATTCCCAAGCTCCCAAATCTCACATTTACAGAGGATGTAAATACAATTTGCATGGGCTCGTGTATTGATGTATTTCTAGTTTCATTAGAAAATCACCGCCAATGTCAGGGTGTGGCTGTAGCCAGTGATGTAGTGGTACATAGATAAGTGGGTAAACTTTGACTTCCAGCCATCAAAATGCAAACAACCACCGATACAAACACGAATCACACATTAAAAATATCAACATTTTTTAAATTCCCTTTGTCTTCGCAGGATTGGATGTGATTTGTTTGTCAAATTTCCTCGTAGAGATTTTATATCACCCCCAAACAGCTGGATAAATTCTATTGCGCAAAATAAGATCAGGTGGATTACCCTCCACTACATCCCTGACTATAGCAAAAAACATTTTAAGAATGCATAAATTAAAAAACACTAATGACAACGAGTGAAAGATTTCTCCAGAATGCCTAAATCCTGGCAGGTAAGCTTGTCAAAAAGTGTGCCGTGGTTAGATTGTTGATTGCAAGGGGACGCACGATAGGCTTCTCGATTAATTGTGAAAAAACGCGTTCAGTTCATCATACACGGGGGCCCTTTCGTGGTGTAAGTGCATGTCGTGGTAAGGCAGGACGTTTTCAGAGTGAATGCCACTCCGGGCCCCTGAGGAGCCAAACACCAGGTTGTGGGCCCCGCTGGGTCTGGAGCCAGGCAGGCCGGAGTAATGCATAGAATAGTGGTACCCCTTCTCGTTATCGGGGGACGGGGAGCCTTGGTGCTTCACGGAAAAGTTGCCATTGATGCAGAGGGGCGGACTGAGAGGCCCCTCGTACTCGGGGCTGTTATACTCCGGGGATCCGCTCCCACCGTACAGTGAGTCGTAAGCCGAGCAATAGCCGTGCGTCCTCAGCGGATGCGAGTTCGAGCCCGGCTGGCAGTGGGGGCTGGACAGACGCGCGCACTGGTACGGGTAGGAATGCATGGAGAAAGAGCCAGACCCGTACCTGCCGCCCTCCTGACACTGCTGCTCAGTCAGGAAGTTGCGGGAGTTCAGCTGCAGGCACCCCGCCACCAGGTTGGTCGTGGGCTGGGAGAGCCCCTTGCACAGCGTCTGGACGTAGGACACGAGATCAGGCCTTTTCCCAGAGCGCAATATCTCCGACAGTGCCCAGATATAGTTTTTGGCCAACCGCAGCGTCTCGATTTTGGACAGTTTTTGCGTTTTGGAGTAGCATGGCACCACTTTACGCAGATTGTCGAGCGCAGAGTTCAGGTCGTGCATGCGGGTCCGCTCCCGAGCGTTGGCCTTTACCCGCCGCATCTTGGAGCGCTCGATCCGGGCCTGGGTCATTTTGCGCTTCTTGGGACCCCTTTTCTTGGGCCTGTCCCCTTCTGTATCCTCTCCTTCGTCCTCTTCCTCAGGATCGTCGTCCTCATCGTCTTCCCCGGCGTGCTCGGAGTGCGTCCGGCTGCCTCCCCTCAGCTCAGAGGCCTCCATGTCATCCTGGGCGTCCCTGTCCTCTTCTTTGATCTTTGAGTTAACATCCCCATCGTCGCTGTCCTCCGCCCAGCCGGAGTATTTCTGTACGTCGGGAAGCAGCGAAGGGTCACTGAAAAGCCTCGTCAACATTGTGGCTCTGGAGAGACAAGAGGGAAGAAACGTCTTAAATTAGGCCTCACAGGAGCAGAGCATTCACAGCAAGAAAATACACCTCAGTCATAACAGCTTCCACTCACTGTTGTACACTTCACCACGCACATCAAAATCCTGGGCCTATAACAGAAATGTCATGACTTCCAGTGAAGATGCATTTATTTTAAAATGTGTGGCGGGCCGTTGTTTTTTCCCCAAATGACAAAAAGTGTAAATTTAGTTGAAAAAAAAACCCAAAACAAAACAGAGAAATAAATCCGCTCTCGAAGCTTCGCGCTGGGTTGCAGCCAGACGGATACCCATTTAATTCCCTGCTGTCATCCGTGTGCCCTGTCGCGTCCTCTCGCAGCGGGTCCCAGCGGCAGGGGCCACATTACAGGTCCCATGGGGGCCCCCACTTTCACTCCTCCTGACGCCCATATATATACACTCCTGGCTGCATTCCAGCACTATTCATCCACACCGCGCACCACATCCACCTCTCCTCGGAGCAGGCAGGCAAGGAGGGATTTTATTTAATTGATAGGCTGTAGCTCCGTTTAAAGTCTGGCTGATTATTAAATTAAGGCTTTTATACAAATCTTAACTCGAGCTGTAAAAGAGTTGAGAAGAATATTAAAGCCTTTTAAAGCCTTTCAGAAATAACTCAAGAAATGGTTCACACCTTGGGGAAAAAAATGACTTTAAAATGTTATGATAATAACAACAATATTATCATTGTTAAAATAATAATGATAATACTGATAATTATAAAGATGATGATAATAATAGTAATAATTCAATTTAAAAATACATAAAAATGTTACAAAAAAAAACAACACTGCCGAGTGTAGTGTTACTTAATTGAAGCACTGTTACAAATAACAATTAACCATTGAGAAAACATGCTAATTACAACCTCTGAAAAACGAAAATAAACTGATCAGCCTACCACTTGATTAGCAGACGCAGTCCCATCACAGGAAAAACTAAGAATACGGAGACGAGGTGATCTTTGACAGACTCAATAAGCCTCCACTGGCTTCCTCCCTAACATGATCCACTTCCCAGCTATTATTATAGTGCAGCAGCAGATAGACAGACACACAGATAGACATGGTAAGGTAGGCTGTGATGGTTGGTTAATTATCTCGGGGGGTGTGCCAGGGGCAAAATCTAGTTTTTAAATCTCAGGCTCAGGAGGGTTTGCTCAATTAGAAGGAAAAAAACACAACAACGTTTAATTAACAGACCATGCAGCTTACACGAAATAGATTTCACACATAATTCAGTATGCACGAGTGCATGATTTCAAAGCACTTTTTTTACTCAACGATAACCCCTTACAGATGGAAATCGCTTGTAGCCTTTTAGCCCTCGTTAAATATAAAAAAACACAAATGTCCTATGTTGCAAATAAAACCCAACAACAACCCTCCTCTGTCACAGCTCTGTCTGTGCGTTTACAACAACGTTATGGCGAGATAGATTGTTGAAGATAAAACTGGACAAACAGAGATAAATCATGCTGCAGACTGCCTGTCACAGTCAATGGCGTTGTCCCACCCTTTCATTTGCTTCGAGACTGAACGTGCAAATCATCGACAAAATCATCAATAAATCTCCCATTAAGCTTGAGGACGCCCTTCGATGAGGCAGCCGAGCTGAGATAAAGATCTTCCACGGAAATTCTTATTTTTCATTGTCTTTTTTTTTTTTTTTTTTATCAGATTCAAGGTCCAGACGCAGGAATCTCTAAATCAAATTAGTGTCCGATATGATCTATTTGCATCCCTGTGCGCTGCTGTCAGGGTGCTAGACTCCAATCCTCTGGACTGCTCCTCGTAAATGATCCTGGAGGAGTAACATTTTTTTTATTTTTTTTGGAGAGGATCGGGAGACGCTGTCTTGCCGTTTGACTCGAGCGTGTTATTTGATCTTAGCTTTTATAATCCAGGTAGATTTGGATGTCAGAAGTTGAAGGGCAAGCAGAGCAAAGAGAGAGAGAGGGAGAGAGTCAGTGAGGAGCTATTTGTACAAACGCGCCCATACTGAAGCCAATAAACTGACAAACATGGACAGACCATGCTAATGTGTAGAGGAGATATTTGTCAAAATAGGGGTTCAAAACAGAGCCCACATATCGGGATCGATACCAACAAAGTCACAGACAGTGAAGGCGACTATACATTGGATCTCCATGAATTCATGCCAGTAGATGAGCCTTTTACTCCTTAAATTACACGCAATAAGTGTGCGTAATTCCCAACAGCAAGCTATTAAAAGTATACCAGGACTATGTAAAAATCTGATATTAATATACTGTTAACTGGATTAATTTTCTCCTCCATTTTGGACTGGCACTTCTTCAGCATCACGGATTTTTTTTTTTTCAGCTAGTGTTGTTGTTCCAACTTACCTCGGCTCAGGCTCTTCACAGGGGATGGGTGGAAAAAAAACACGCGCTTGAGTTTCAGACCATCTTCAGGGACCGCACGAGCGAGCGAACCACCGCTCTCTATCAGCGTGTAGGTGCAGGAAGCGCGCGGCTTTCTTTCTCACTGGTGCTGATGCTGGGTTGTTTCAGTGGTGCTTCTCTCCCAGAACGCGCACTCGAATAACCGGAGCCTGCGAGCGACCGTGCGTCTTGGCGCGTCTGAGTGTGTATATGTGCGAGTGAGCATGTATGCATGTGTGTATATGTATATGTGTGTGTGTGTGAGTGCGCGTGTGGCAACCGTGAGCTACCGGGGACGGGGTTACATACCAGCTAAGGCTGTGATGCCAGCGCCCATATGGCTGGCACGTCACCGGGAAGAGCCATCACATGAGAGCCCGGTGATTGACATGCGCCCGCATTCGGAGAGATTTGCCCTCCCGGGGGAAGAGAGACACACAGAGAGAAAGGGGGAAAGAGGGAGAGAGAGAGAGGGGGAGAGAGGGAGAGAGAGAGAGAGAAGGAGGAGGAGGGGGTGGTGGTGGAGGAGGAGGAGGAGGAGGAGGGCTCCGCCATCTGTCACCGCGCTAGCGCTCACACAGCCAGAAAAAGGAGGAAAAACAGAAGAGAGAGGGAGAAAATAAAATGGTGGAACAACAAAACTCATCATTGTTGACCTGTGCTGCTGCTTCAAGACATACAGGCTACTTTTTTTTTTTTTTTTAAATCAATCCCGTGAATTTTCTTTTTCACCTGCCAAACTCACGAGTCAGTGTTTAATGCAATTGAGAGGGGAGCTGCACACAGAATCCCAGCAGGAAGATGATATTAAAAGGAGGTAAATATTCAATTAAGTACACTAAGGTCAGTGTATAACCTCCATGGTGTTAACTCTTGATGGAAGTGATCACACATCAGGGTCACCTATCCAAGCCATAAAAATACTGTTTAATTTGCAGGACAATACAGTAGATAAACTATGACCTCCAGCCAAACAAGTGCTGCTCTAAAATCCTACCAAACAATCAATCAATTATCCTCTTTAAAAGACTGTCCTCATACACAAGTTATCAGTGTGGGGAGATAATACAATAATACTGTATAAAAGCCTATTATGTCAATTAACTCTTCAGTAAATGAAAGGTGGGTAAAGTGGGTTTAGTTGCGGGGTTTACCCTCCACCACATCCCTGGTTCAGGAGCTGAGTGGGGGTAGGGGGATGGGGATGCATTATAAGTGCATTAAGGCTGTGGAACAGAAGGCATATTGTTTATTTATTTACCTAATTGGATCAAATTATGCTTCCATGTATTCAGAGGAACGACAACCAAAACCAGTTGTGATTTGTTCTGACTCTTGTGGGCCCAGCACCGGGTGCAGATGACCCACTTGCCAAAGCCGCAAATGAATGAGATTATAATATTACATAGGCTTGTGCTGCATGCATGGTGTGTGTGTATGTGCGTGTCCGAATGTGTGAGGATTGCCCGGGCTGCCGCTGCTGCTGGTGTTTTCTGCATGCGGTGCTGTGTGATGGGACGCCTGCAGGGGCGAGCATCACAGAGGCGAAGACACACAGGGAGAGGAAGGACGGGTGAGAGAGAGCAGGAGACCCAGGTGTGCAGGCCCACTAGGGATGTATGAAAAATGAGGAGGAAGGGGGGGTTTGTAGTGGTAGATGACAGGGAATTGATGCTGGTGGGAGCTGGCAGAGGTGCCCAAGATTTAGGCATGTTGGCACATCAGTGGTGGAGATGCAAGAATTCCTCATCGCCATCATCCTGCTCCCTCCAGTGTGCCTGATTTGCTGCATTGTGTCCATCCCAGCTCAGAGATCTCTCTATTTAGGAGGCATTAGTGGAGTTAATGTGGGAGAAATGAGCTTGATGACCACCAAGTCCAACTTGGCACTAAGAGACCCGTCGGGCTGAGGGAGCAGGGACCTGGAGGCTGAGAAATAGCTGATAGAAGCTCATCATGTCCTTGGGCCTGGATCACCCCTACATCTCCTCCACAGACACAGCTAAGGGAGTGTTTGGGAGGTTGCAGGGTCATCCCCGGGGTCACCAGCAGCGTGGCAGCTGTGGCTAGGGAGCCGTGATGCTGCACATTCACTAATGTGTCTCATCCCTTATGGGATGAGGGGATGATAACCTGGCACTACCCCAAACCATGGTGGCGTGATTGTGTCAGCATGTGTGTGTGTGTGTGTGTGTGTGTGTGTGTGTGTGTGTGTGTGTAGAGGGGCATCGAGCTTCACCGTCAGCCAAATTGGTGCCCTATCCTACCTCAGCTGCACTGTGGAGGGGAGGGTGGGGGAGGCTGGGGCTTCTCAACAAGTCCCAAACAACCTTCAGGCCACCTTGCCAAAATAAATGCTAAATGTCAACAGTGTGGCTTTAGCCAGTGCTGGGCTCAAGGCGACTCCAATCAGGGAGACTTTGATCTGAAATTGAAACGCCAGCAGAGAGCTTGTTTGGAATTATGGTGTTTTAGAATGACTTTGCATCCGGTTTGTATGTGGATTAGTCTTAAGTAAGGACCACCTGCTGTGCTTTTTCATAGGCTAAATGCATGTAATCAAAATGCTAAATCAAATCCCTTTCCCTTTAAGATATCAAATTCTCCATCACTCCTTTCCCCTCCTTGGTCAAATGACACCCAGTAGCCTTTCAAAGTCATCAAACCACACCTCCATACCTTTGTCATCTTCTCCCCCCTCCCCTCTTCCTCCTTGTCTCGCTGTCAGACACTGGAGGTGATGACCTGCACTTCACTTGTCTTTCTGGTAGAAGTGCAAACTTCTGCTGGCACAAATATGAAATACAGCACAAACACACACACACACACACACACACACACACACACACATGGACCCTCCCACCCCCACCAGACTCCCGGACCCCATCTGCACTCTCCTCTCTCCAGCCCCCTAATTGCATATGCACAAATGCAAATGCCTATTAATTAATTACTTGACTAATTAGTGCAGTGGTATTTTAGGGCGATAAATCAAGTGGAGATGGGGCCGAGGACGGCGGGGCAGGAGGAGGGCTGCACGGAGCATCAACAATGAACCCACACCAGAGGGAGTGCTCCTACTGTACCAATCCTGTCTGTGTGCGTGTGTGTGTGTGTGTGTGTGTTGAGGAGACGATGTGCACACTGTGGTGAAGCACCGTTTAAAAAATGCTGAAGAGCCCAAAGAGGTGGGTGAGCGAGGGGAGCGCTTTCAGTCTGCAGGAGGAGGTGAGAAAGGTAGAGATAGAGAGAGGGAGAGGGAGGAGAAGAAGGAATTGAGGTTGAGAAATGACCTCTGCTCTACCAACTGTGCTGTTTCCTGGCACGTGGCCAAGCCGGGATGCTCGTTGCACCTATTTCCACAAAGGAGAAAGCATCAGCAACATACTATGACTGCTCCTACTGATGCATATTTATACTTGTATTGTAAACCTTGTACAATAGTTCAATGAGCATAACAGTTGGCAGCGTTTACGCAGTGATACTGATGTGATAATTGTGGCATCTGTGATTGGGAGGTGAATAATTCTGGCAGCCACGGTAAGCTGTGTATCTGTCTGTGTGTGTGGGTGTCTGCATGTGTGTGTGTGTGTGTGTGTGTGCCTGTAGGTGTGCCAGGCCCCCACCATAGGTACCCATGGAGATCTCCGGACTGAAATATTCATTCTTGTTTGCTCGCCCAGACAGTGTGGTCCTAATTGCAGCATCAGAAAGCTCCACCTCTCCCTCTCGTCTCGGCTTGGCTGCAGTGGAGACAAACCTCATCTGGGAGCAGGATGCCTCTGTAAGTATGAGTGTGTGTGTGTGTGTGTGCGCGCACCGTCCTCCTTTTCCAGGGTTGGTGGATGTGTGCTTGGCTCTCTCCTTCCTCACTTTCTCACTCATTCACAAATGCAGCACACACACAAAAGCCCATTTTCTGAGGAGCGGCTCGCGTCGTCAGTCTGTCAAATTCATTCATTTAATTTGCCGCGTGTCACATTTTCCTTGTATTTTGAAGCTCGCCTTCATGCCTCACTCTCTCTGCCTGTGATAGACTTGGCTCGACTATTGATCTCTCTGTCAACATGTCTCTCTATCTGTCTATCTGTCTGTCCACAGGGTGAGTGTGAGGCTCTGGAGTTTTTCATCAGTTCCCGTGCCAACCCTACCCCTTGCCTGGCCAAGCTGAACCATCTTGTGGGATTTTTGGCTTTTAATTATAGTAAGAGAGGATTAATTATGGCAGTGGAAACAAGGGGCCATGCATTATTGATGCTATGAGTGAAGGGCTGGAGGGGGTAGAGGGTGCTAATTAAATCACTGCCCTACTGCCATGTCCTCCTCTGTCTCTGCCTTCACCATGTCTTCCACCTGCTACATCTCCAACACCCCACCCTACTTTACTCCTCGCACCCACCCACTCACTCATACATTGTTACTCTCACATACCCGTAATGTCTTTTAAATGTCACTTCGCTGAACTCTCCACATCAAAGCTGAAAAATGATCTTCCACACATCCAGTCCTCCTTACCTTCAGTTCAGTTTGCTTCACTCTCTCAGTCAGGTTTCAGAAATCAAGTGTTTCCATTGCGTCCTGGTTTGCAGGCCGTCACATCTGTCTCATCCTGTTCACAGTGATTTATCCATCTAGTCAGTGTCCCTCAGTGGTGACACGTTTTAAATTCGCTTTCATCCTAAATGAGCACCTCAGTTTCAATTTCAACCCCCATTAGGGAAGCCCTTTCTACTCATCATGGGATGAGTTGGGTTTTTTTAAAGAACCAAATCTAACATGAGGCTGCCATCTACTGGTGTTTATGTATAACTGTCACCAATGGCATTTTCACAGTACAGTACGTTGTCTGTATTTACATGTCACTTATCCAAAATACCACTTCCTCTTCAGTTGGCAGAAAACTTAAAGATTACCATTAAACTCCTCTGAAAACAGATATTTTAAATTTATTTTTTAAAGCATTAAATATAAACTTAGTCAGGACAGATTGTAACAGTATGATGCCAAATGAGTATTTTTTTTTAGAAGAAAACCACTTTATATGTTTTACTCTGTCAGAATACTTAATGTAGCACCCATAGAAGAGTGGGATTTGTTCTTCTTCGTCTCCTTTTTCTTCTTCTTCTTCATCTTCTTCGTGTCGTTCTTCTTCGTCTTCTTCTTCTACTACTACTTCTTCTTCTACTACTACTTCTTCTTCTACTACTACTTCTTCTTCGTGTCCTTCTTCGTCGTCTTCTTCTTGATGATTTTCTCCCTAAGCTCTCAGGCTATGTTGTGCTATGTTGTCCTAACATTTTCTTAATGGATACTGGATCCTGGGTGAGTTCCCTTTCTCTTCATTTGATTTATTCCATATTTTCCATAACTTTCACAGATGCGACCCTGTGATAAAAACACAAAACAAAAAAAACAACGCTCAGTACACCTAGCTTAAATTCAAATATCAATTTCGCTGGAATACTAAGTAAAACTTGACCACAGGATTACTTAGCTAATTTGAAAATAAACGTGCACATCTATATACAGCAAAGGCAATTAGGACATGAAATGAGAATTATCAGGACAAAATACACCTTGTACTTACAGCAGCTGAACAGCAGGTGGTGCACACGTATCCTCAATCACGGCCCCAGTTTCAACACAAACTGCTGTGAAGTGCAGCTCTCCCAGATGAATCTGACTGAGGCTGTTCATGCGAACACAACCTGTTTATTGTGCGATGGTATGTTATTATATAACTGGATGGAGGGAGATGAGTGAGGAGTCAAGTGAGGTGTTGACGGACAGGCAGTTACTCTCTGTTCCCCCTCAGCAGAATTACCACAAAGCCTCTCTGTGATCCTGACTAATGGAATATTTCACCTTTTACCAGAGGTTTGTCCCTCAAATCCCCTGTGACTGTATTGGCTTATTACTACCAGAGGTACAGTGAAGTACAGTAGCAGCAAAAAGTGGACACTAATAATAGATTAGATACCACATGTTGCTTTTTTTTCCCTGATACAGTTTCCTCTTTTCTTATTTTTAAATCTTTATACAGAATTCATACCCAGAATGCATCTGGCCATCGCAGCAGGTCAGATATCATGAGCAGGGGGTCGAAGGCGCCTGTGAATTGCTGTCATGACAGGGAGGTTTTTGTCAGCTCCTGCTCCTCTGACTGTCACATGGCACAAGACGCCCTGTTTGGGAGTAGATAGAATTACACACTTTTTCCCAATCTGTCTTCGGAGCTGTCTCAGAGTATCTCCAGTCCAGTGTGTGTGTGAGACTGTACATGTGACACATTTTGTACAGCCTGTCCCCCCCCAACTTGCTGCTGGAGTTATTATCAATCTCCTCAGTGGGATCTATCTTCAGAAGGTTTTTCCTTTGGTTCTGCCAAAACACTGATTCAGTTACGTGCCTGAAACAAAATGTATAAACACAGGAGGGCGCCGTAAAAATAGACACAGACACTCGTGGGCCTACATATAGACAGGTTTAGTCAATGTCTGTAAATACACTCGCTGACATATCTGAGTCAATTAGAGGCGCAAACAAACACAGACACCCACCGGGGGGATTCACACCCACAAACACACTGCAGGTAGATGTGTGCTTGTTACGTAACAGATCAAACATGAACAAATCCAAACAGCTCAGAATCAGGACGTGAAAAAAATCAAGATCAGCTGAAATACACAGGGAAAATAAAAGTTTTTTCTATGAGCTGGGTTTTCTTTGTTAATCCCTTTATGCACAAATGAGTTCCTATACTGAAGAATCCATTTGGTTTCCAATTAGAGCAATTTGTTCTACTTGTCAGTGTGTCAGCATTGTGGAGTAATTTTGTTAATATGACAGACGGCCCGGGGATTTTTACAATGCCTGGCTGCTCTGACACTTCTGTGTAATAGATTTGAAAGCTTACCTGACAATTTGTCTCTCTAGTAATCCATACAGCTGAAGGGGGAAGGCTGCTCCCGTTTGTTGTGCAACGTTTGATACATTTTCACCGTTTATTGCTTTGACGCAGTGTTGTTTGTCATTGTTCCCCTCTCCCATATTTCACAAAGCCAAACAGCTTCATATTTTAATCTAACATGGCTCCAACTGCTCTGGTGGAGCTGCAGACGACGGGCTGAGAGGGCAGAGCAACCCCCAGGAGTAAATATTGTTGGATTTGCACGAGAACAGAATGTGTCGTCTGAATTTTGAAAAATCTGATTTACTGGTGCCCTAAATCTGATTTTCTGGTGCTCTAATCCAGCCAGTATGTATTATGCAGCACGATGTCAGTCAGCTTTAGTAAAATAGAAAATATGCTTATGGTCACTCACTGTGAAATATGAGTAACAGTGCAACACATTATTATTAAAACTTTATATTGTCTCTGAGGTTGATGCACCCTGTTTTTTTATTTCTAGTCTCTAATTTTGTAATCATGTTTTTGCTTGATTTAGAAACACTTCATATTTATTTTCTCTCACTCTCCTCACTAAATCCTTTCTTATTTTTCCAGAGAATTGTCATTATTTTTGAGGATTAAATGCCGCCGTCTTATATTAAAGTTTCAGCTCAGAGCTGATCATCCTGCACATGTTTACTGTGACAGCGCTGCACTTGTTCAGTCTGTGTTTGGTTCATGTTACTTTCTACTTTTATCTTGACAGGTTTGCTCATTGGAGGTTGCTCAGCGAACACGACCAGTTCAGTACAATGAAAAGAAAATATTCCACAGCGGCAACATAACCATCCAAATGTGGAAATAACAATCATAGTAAAAAACTTTATTTATAAAACTTTGCTGTGGAATTACAGGTCCCACATGCCAAAAAACCCAAATAAACAAAAGACACATGAGACACATCTAGATACAAAAATATGTGATGAGGAATAAGCCATTGAGATGAATATATTAGATACAACATGATCAGTAAACATACATGAACCAGACTGCGTTTTCATTCAGGGTCATCTGGGAGGTTAAACATCTCCACATGAGCATAAAATACATTTCACACTTGGAGAGACGAAAAAGTGAAACAGCAAAAACAGTGTTATCAGATCTTTACCAGCAGTTTTCCAGTAATTTTGGACATGGAAATGTACAGAGAGAAGGACAAAATGTAGGTAGCTCGGCCCAGTGGTGGACAGAGTACTCAACTCCAGTACCCGAGTCAAAGTACTGATACTCATGGTCAAATCTTACTCAACTACAAGTAAAAGTTGTTCAAAATTTTATTCCAGTTAAAGTACTTACTTTTAAAAATACTTAAGTATTCAAAAGTACAAAGTAAAAGTACATTTTCTAATATCAGTACATTGCTGTGTTGTTTTCTCAGTGACTGACTCAATCCCCAACTAACGTTTGCTTCCTGTTAATGTGGTGTTTTAAGCTGAAAGTGCTTCGGTCAAAAGAAAACTCCTTCCTGCAGAGTGTGCAGAATACTTTGTCGACTCTTCGGTCTCGCTTTTTTGTTCTTAAATTTCCCATCGAGAGCGCCAACGTGCTGTTTAGAGTTTTTTTAAGAAACACAAAATGCTAAAGCAGTGCTGTTTTGTGTCTTCCTTCTTTATTGGTTGGTTTTGCTGTCACTACTGGATCAACTGTCCATTTGCACATGCACGATGCTCGGCTTGGACAAACTGCCCGAAATGCATTGCTAGCATAGACTGTATATAAAGTAATGACAAGCTTCCTAGAAACGTAGTGTAGTTGAAAGTACAATACTTGTCTTTGAAATGTAGTGAAGTGAAAGTCATAAGTTTCCAAAAAAAAACCCAAATACTCAAGTAAGTAAGTACAGATACTCTTAAAATGTACAGTACTCAAGTAAATGTACTCCGTTACTGTCCACCACTGACAAGGCTCCTTGGCACTCACTAATATTTTACCTCTAAATCCATGGTCTACTGGACAAGTCTAATTGTCTGGTGCTCCTTCAAATAACTTTGTTGTGGTTTCGCTGCTCGACTGAAACCTTTAATTACATTCAAAGAGACCTGAATGTAGTTGTAAATAAAATTGATCACACACATAAAGGTAGGCACGGGTGTAAGAAATGTACTGAGGGCCAAGTCTTTAGGTCAATTAAGAAACGGGGGGCAATTTATATTTACTGCAACTGTGAATTTGAAGATATCTAAATAATAATAAGTGGTTTCCAGGAGCAGAATGATTATTACACAGCTGTGAAAAAGAGGCAAAAAATATCATCCATAAACAATTCTCTAATGGATCTAACTCCAAGGTCAACCCACATCCTACAAGCACGGCAGAAATGTGCGGTTGCCTGCGGACCAACGTGACGCCTGAGCTGCCTCCATATTCTAAAGCCGTGTTTTGACAAGTGTGTTTGTAGCACAAAGCAAACAAGAGCAGTTAATAGCTGAGTGAGCTGCAGCTACCACAGATGCAGGTCCTGTTGAAGCAATTTTCAATGTCAAGTCAAGCGGCTCAGTATTGTGAAATTTTCAGCTCGGCTGCCCAATAGTAAAACCTGAAATTGGGTAAGGACATGCCCTTCAGCTTTTTTAGGTCTTAGTTATGACGACTTCTTATTTCAAGTATATTCCAATAATATTGGGTCAAGTTTGGAAAAAAAAACACTGAGGGAGAAAGATGGATGTACAAAAATAGGGAGACTTGCCCAGGGCTGTAAGCACACAGTACACAAAGACGTACACACATGTCGTTTGAAACATCGTCAAAGAAATTCTGCAGAAAAATTGCTGATTGCATTTCTTTTGTTTCATGGTGCTGCAGTGATGTCCAAGTGCACTCCAAGACAGCATGACATCATCCTCTGGTGTGGTTACAGCTGCAACTGAGAGAAAACAGACTCCAACAACAAGCTTTTAACCGGAGAGGACAGTCACACACTCAACGTCCCGAAAGACTGAAAAAGCAAAAAGTAAACAAACCTATGTCCAACTAATAAATACTATTCAAACTTTCACATCTCCTGAGAGAAAACAAAGGAGAAAGTTTAACTCCTCATCCCTTTATCTTGTTGGTATTAATGACCTGACGCCAGATAATCAGCTCATTACCCATGATGTCAATATCACAGCTCTGCAGAGTGCCCTCAAACCAAACACGTGTTCAGAATATGTGCGCAGAGGCCCGGCTGACTCCCAAATCTGTATCTTATTTGTTATGATGAGAACAAAGGGCGCCGAGGTGCACCTGTGTTTATTACACTGGCTCACAAACTGTGCCTTCAAGACTCTATGAGGCCTCACTGATTCATAAAAAAACCCTCTCCTCACTCCCTCATTGGCTGCACTACAGAAAAAACATTGTCTGTTTAATCATTGCCTTATCGTTTAACAGAAATTACTCAACCTCTGGTTTCATTAATGCTGGAATTCTGCGGCTTGTCGAGAGCTGACTCACACTCGCACACAGAAAGAGCTCATTACACATTCCTAATGAAAAATTGCTTAATTCTTGCCGAACACACTACGAGTTATGCAACCGCTCTGGAAGAAAATCAAACGGCAGCGATTGACTGAAATAGGCTTCGTTTCTTCAGAAAGATTCAGCAGCTACTTCTCTCCAGTGTGTCGCCTAAACCTTTCAAACTTCAAGTGCATGAAGATAGTCGGCTCCCACCTGCAGGGATGTGGGGGCGGTGCTTTGCTGTAGACAGAAGTGGCTCTGTAGCGGGGTCAAACATTGAGGCAAACCCTTGAAAAATCCTCCCCACTTGTAATAAAAGCGTGAATAAATAACAATCTGCAGTGTTGAGCTGTTTCTAACCGGCGGGATAAACACTCATTTGATTCCTTAATGCGTTTCTGAGTCTGGAGATGTACTCATGTATACCTTGACCTTTGTTCTGCCCACAAAGCCCCTCTAGCAACATACCCTCTTCTTCCTCCTCCTCCTCCTCCTCCTCCTCCTCTGTCTCCTTCATTCCAGCCCATGCCAAAGCTCAACCGTGCCCCGAGGCCAAATCCACTGCTCACCACTGTCCAAATCCCTCTGCCATGTTAGTGAAATAACAGGAAAGCCCTGAAAATAGCACTGAAACTGCCCTTCTCTCTCAATTCCCTTTATGTCTCCATCAGCAATCTGCCTCATCTCTCCTCCTTCACACCATCATTTCTCTGCTTTTCATCTAAAAACCCTGATTGTTCGGTGTCTCTGCTTTGTGACGTTTTTTTGAAAAATGAACCTGTTAAATCAAGCTTTTCACAGTCGGATCATTTTCTAATGATCAGGGTTTTACTGACAGTCACTGGTCATCGCTTCACGTACAACACCACCCGTAAATCTGGCGATGTCAGGAGCACGGGCTTAGCCGCTGTACATCACCCCTGCATACGCCACGCATCACATCTCTTGCTGATCTCTCCCTCCACTCCCTCCCTCTCCCTCTCTCTTCATAAATCTCTCATTCACATATAGAGGCCAAAAGAGGCTCAGCTGATGTGATGGGATTATTATTTTTTTCTTATTACAAATCAACCTCAGCTTAGATAGGTGGAAAAACAGAGCCACTCCACCCCTCCCACCCTACCCCCTGTTACATCCTCTTTTCTCTCCTCCCCTATTTGACTCTGACTCCTCCCTCTCCCCTGATATCTCCACCTTCTTGTGGCCGACGGACCCTCCCCCTCCACCCTCTACCCACCCACTTCTCTCCCTCACAGCCAGATCTGAGGACATGCCTCATTCACTCCTGCTGCACAGGTTTTAAAGGAGTGCAAAAAAGGGAAAGAGTTACAAAGGGAGAGTATTAACAGCTGCTGCAGAGGGACAGAGGACAGGACGTGAGACTAAAAGAGTCTTTTCAGTTTGTTGCTTTTCTAAGAGCAGGAGTCAGGCTGTGAAGGAGTGAGGCAGGAGAGAGAAGACAAGTCTTCAGGAGTGGGACTACCCAGCAGTGGGAGGTTCCTCCAGGGAGGTTATAGAGTTTTCCGGCAGCTTCCTCTCCTCTCCGCTGGGAGTCAGACCCCCAGGATCCAGAGCCATGGAGCCCTCTGTGTCAACCGAGGTCGAGGGGGAGCCCAAGGAGAGGAAGAAGATCCACTTCGCCGTGCCGGCCTCTGCACCCACCAACCTGGACCCTCGGCAAGTGGAGATGGTGAGCTGGCAGAGGACAGATTTAATATTAGGACAGAATCACTTGTGTTTCTGAAGATTCAGTTTTGACTTCTATTTGTGTTTGGCATGTATCTCAAATGTCTCACAGCTGAATTTCTTTTTGACCACTTTCCCTTCTGACTCCCACACAGTCACTTTGTACTATAGTAGCACTACCGGCTAAATCCCTCCACTTCAGAGCAGCTTCCCTCTGCATCTTGTTTCACAGTGAACAGGTTTCTCACACAGAGCTGGGTTCACTGCACGACTATTGAGAAACTGTGATGACATTTCCCTCTCGCTGTTTCCTCATGAGATTAGTGCCTTGCTGTCTCGTCTCATCTTGACCTGCTCAGAGTCTGACATTGCCACAAAAGTCATTATCTTGCCTTTAAAGCCAGTTTGCTCTTTTGTAGCAGCAGAAACGAGTCCTTGACATTTTGTTTGTCACAGAACTGCTACTGTGAATAATGTCTTGTTTCGGCTGTGTCTGACCTATAACCTCAGTCTTTCTACTTTTTGACCAAACGGCATCTTGCGCCTGACTCAGCATGGTCTCTGTGTGAAAGGTTCATGCTCATTTTTGACAGGGCAACTCTGATCTTTCTTTTTGGCTCTAATGCTCGTGGCTCTTATTTTAGATCGGGGATAAGTGGGCCAAAGTAGAAACGGTTTGGTGTCACGTAAGATCGAGGCCAGCGGCTCAGTCCTCCCGAGGGCTCGATGAGAGATGAGGTGGGCCGGCGAGATGAGCTATATGAAGAGAAGCGTAGAGACAAAGATATAACACCTGATGGCTGAGCTGACCTGTCTGGGGTCAGCTCCCTCAGAGATCGGCCTCGTTTCACAACGTCCATAAAAGAGGCTTTTAATGAACAAAAGTGTACCTGAGATCACGCTGTGTCCTTTCAGATACTCTCATTACAAGTTTGTTTGCAGATAGTGATGAATTGTTTCCTCAACTTTTTCAGAAGCAGATTTTTTTCTAACGATTATGTGTTTTTTTGCCGTACGCAACAAGCCTTTAACACTTTTCTCGCCTTATCTCACGTTTGAAATGACTTGCTAAAACAGAAATGTTTTGCAATGCTTCACAAGACACTCACATTTACACATAAACACTTGGTCTCCTCCTCCCCCTCTTATTCTCTCCATCTCTCTTGCCCTGTCACTGCGCTCTGATCCCTATCGCCTCTTCCAAGAAACCACAGGATATCAATCTACCATATGTGAGCTGCCCCTTCTCTCTCTCTCTTTTTTTTTTTTAAAGATTCACACTTGCACTTCCTTTTGTGTTGCGGTGGACCTTATTGCTCAATCGCCTTATGGTCAAACAGCAATCAGCTATTTTTAGGCTCTCTGGCTGGCTTTCCTCCATCCGCCTGGTCCTGGGCTTTACCTTCAGGTAGCGTGCTGAAGCTTCTGCAGCATCTCCTGTTTGTCGTTCAGAAGCATGCAAATATACACCCTTGGCTTGGTTGATACTGTGTGTGCAGGTGGGTGTGTGTTGATTGTTACAACAAATGCGTTGAGGGGAGTATGGGAAACAGAAGGAGCATTCAGGAGAGGATGCATTTGTGTGTTTAAAAGCTGATAGCATCTACCCTGGGCGGATGGGGTTCCCCAGAGACATGTGGGTGGGCAGGGGGAATGGTTAACGACACATTTCATTCCCGTCCCCTCCCATAGCAATATCCGTCGCCCACAAGTCTGTCTTTGCTAATGAGTTGCAATGACAACACCATTCTTTAGGAACTTTGTTGCACAACACGTAAACTCCTTAATGTTCTTTCCGATGGCATTTGAAACCCCAAAAACCGCTACCGGCTGAACTGACGGGGCCTTGTTGCTATGGAGATGGGCCGTACAACTATGTCGCCATAGCTCCTCCACAGTTGGCATCCGAAAGGTCATCTTTAATGGAGTTGTGTCTGTGTGAAAGGTTGTTTACATAGGTGCAGTTTGGAGATATGTGTGAATGCTGGTTGACGGTGGTGATGTGAGAGACGCTTCCATACCTCCCACTGAGTCAACGATCACACATCGTGCAAGAAAACAGCGGCTATTTGTACATGAATCAGAGGTGTGAGGTAATCTTAGCTTAGTGTGTTAATAGATTACTTTAATGTCTGCAAGATTGACCATGAATACAGGCCAAATAATAAAAAAAAACATCTTTATTTACTTCATGCAGATTGTTTTGGTGTTATTAGGCCTCCTACAATTTCAAAAGAACATTTCGATTACTAATCCACACAGTTTTCCACCAACCTGAAAACTCCTCAGTTGTGCATTTTTCAGGCCACCACTTGATTCACAGTTTGGACACAAGTGAAATTTTCTCACTTCGCAGACCTGTTTCACTCACTCCTGGATTACATCACTTCCTAAACCCTTTCTTTCCAATTAGAGCTTCTCTCTTAAGCCCTCAAGTGCCTCGACTGAGATTCTTTTAGACTCCCAAAACACATTTGTCATCATAATGTTTCCTCTCTTGCTTTCCAGTGCCATCCCTGGCGTCTTTGATGCATGAGGCTCTGTCCTGCCGTCTAAGCATCCTCCTGAAATCCTCCGAGGATAACCAAGTTTATAACATTATTATTCTCCACATTCAAAGGTCAGGACCAACGTTGTTAATAGCCACAACAGCACAGCGGAAGCACATGGGTGTGTTTACCACACATACCAAATCCTGCGTGCTTTGCAAGTGATGTAGGGTAATGTGCATAATGGACAGAGATTAGGGTCATGGTGCAAACACACTGCATCCCTGATTCCCTCCAAGTCTGCCTCCCTGTGGACTCAACAAGCAGACATCACTCTAGGCCTTTCCCCTACTCGACTCAACCTGCACTTGTCTGCTTGTGTTGATGCTTTTCAGTCGACATGGATCTCAGAATATGAAAGGGAAAATCAAAGGATAGAAAAGGGCATTCATCCAAAGGCTTCCAACAGCAAGCCAGTCAACATTCATCTATATTAAACCTAAGGGGAGTCAGGAAGGTCATGATTTAGGTTCCTCTTCCTCACCCACCACATCCCTCATCCTCCTCCACCACCACCTCCACCACCACAACAACCTGTCCGGCCCCCCCACACACACACAGTCCAGTTGCTGGGTTAAACATCAAACAGCGACCTTTGATGCTAGCGAGTGTTTGTGGGTAAACATTAGCAGTCTGGGGGACTGTCAACATGCACTCCCAGAAAGAACATCTTGTTGGATGGCACAAGGCATGCTGGGACTGGAGGAGGGTGCAGTGATCGTTCGCTGCGCGTGGACAGTCAGGAATGTCACTACAGTGGTGTGACTCAGTTTGTCCAATGGAGTTTATGAAAATGAGTTTTATGTCCTCCGCCTGTCCAAAGCAATTTGTTGATATTTGTTGTGGCAAGAACTAATTGGAAATGAAAAAAATAAATAAATTAACAGCCAGTCTGAAACCACACATTGTAATTGCAGTTTGGACACAATCAATGGGTCTCTGTCTTCTGGGGCTTACGTATGTGTTTGTTCCTCCCTGTTTTTGACAGTCCAGACGTTTTGATTAGTTAATAACTGTGGAGCAACATGTTCATGGCCTGTATCTGTCTGTAGCAGTTTAGCACAAAGTTTCCCTTCATGTTTTTTTTCCCCACTTTGTTTCTAGCAGTGCTGCCTGTTTCCCATTTAATCATGTGTATTTTATTTTGAAAAATCCTTTTCTCTTAATGACGATATTAACCAAACAATCTATCATCTCCCCTTGACGGCTGTGTGCATGGATGTGTCATGTGTACACAGTTAAAAACATAAATATTGAGCACGGGTAGAGTGATTTGTCACCTGATTACACTGTACACAGTGAGCTGAAAATGTGCCATTATGTCCGCTGCACCTCAGGCATGCACGGGCACATTACAAAACCCAATAGAGGCCTGCAGCACACTCCCTTTAAGCTTTTAACTTCATGATCAACAAATGTTGTCAGTTGGTGTCAGTTTCTCACTCGGTCAGTCACTTGTCGCTTCAGGGATCGTCTTTGGTCAAACAAAGTCAGGCTGTAGGTCAGGATAAGAAGAGTACATCTCTTTAATTCATTTCTAACTGCATGTCCACTTTTTTTTCCCTTATCTGTGGTGGTACATCTGAAGCACTTCATCTTTTAACCCTGGATCCTGCCATGAACAATAGCCATATCTGTGATGAGAAAAGAAGGAGAGGATTAGAAGGACAGCAGGGACAGAAATGGCGGTGGGGGATAAGAGCTGGACAGCAGAGCTACAGCTGATCAGGAGCTGAATTGCCACCAAATGTTGATCTTGACCCTCAATTGTAGCTGCTTTCCTCCTCTCTCCTTCTTGTGATCGTTGGGGTGGGCGGCTGTAGCTGGACCCCCCCCCCCTCTCATACACAGGATGGTCGCACTGATGTTGGCATATTGAAGGGAGCAGTGAAGCATGACTCAAAACAAATGGGATTGGTCTCAATCCCTGTTTCATCAACACAGAGAAGACATAGCATTATGTTATTGCTGCTGTGCCAGTTGTAATCTCTGATTTCCAGAGCAGTAGTTGAGACATTTTTTCAGTGTTTATCTGCCTACAACTTAATGAGCTTGCACAGGGCCACACCGGGTCATCGTCAATATGTTTACGAGGGAGTGTTCCAAGGCCAACAACAAGGTTATGCAAAAATATCACAGTAACCAATAAGATTCAGAAGAAATATCTGTAATTCACACCATCATATGATAAGGTTTTTTGTAATATTGCAAACAAACATTGGTTAGTCTCATGTGATGCTGAAATGTTACAGTATTTTGCCTCCAAGCTAAAGCAACTACCAAAAGTAACCTCTTCACCATTTATCACCGGTGGGTACATATGACATGGATGAGTAACTATAGCTACTCTGTCCTCTGTTTGTGTCTGCCTGTTGACCTCTAGACCTGCTCTTTGTCAGCTACCCACTGTGACGCCACTGAATTTGAGTGCATGGACAAAAACAGCAGAAATGATCTCGGTGATTGCGGGCTATTAGCCGTGCCGTCGTCTCCATGAAAGCTTTGATTGGCACCTCCGCTGTTGAGCGCCGCGGCCCGGCAGGTGGCTTTCAGTCACTCATCAGCCAGCGGTGCATTGTCTTTGCTGCGAAGGTATAAACCTTTCCTCCAACAGTATCTGGAACAACAGGCCAAACCGCTATCAGCGGCTAATTACATAAATGCTAGGGGGGTGCTGTGAGACAGAGGAGGGGAGGGGAGTGGGGTGTTGTCTGAGTGTGATATCATTCTGCCAGTGGGTGCTGCGTAATTACATTTCCTATTTGGGGGTCATTGGAGAGCCCCTCCAGATGCTATCTGCAGCCCATCTGTTTATTCAGTTAGCCAGTGGTGGGGCCAAAGGTCGCTGCAAAAGTGTTATGTGAATGTTGAGAAGCAACACGCAGCAGCCTCTCTGACTTGTGGGAATTCACTGATGCCATGTACTTGAATAGGAATTAGTGCGTCTTGCATATCTGATAGACTTCCAGTTGGAGATGAAATTGTGTGCAGCCACGTCCTTGACCTGCTTCGAAACAGCGAGAAACTGAACAGGCTGTCCTTGCTGAAGCCGCCTGGCTGCAGCGTTGGTTAGTGATGGATGGATATACTGTGTCTGGTGGAGCTGTTTGTCACATTATAGATCTGATCACAGCTCTCAGGGTTGTTTACTTGTCCTGCTCATGGAAGCATTTTATCTGGCAGCTTTGTCAGGAAGAGGCAGAGTATCCTGGTATTATAGTTTTAATCCTGACAGCCAATGTCTTCAAATCCCACAAGTCCACAAACAAACACGAAGCAGAGAGATAATAATTAGCTGATATTTTACCTCTTAGGGCTAAAATATTGTCTGATATGTTGCCTCCCACCAGTAAATTCCAAATAGATGCTGTTTTTCACAGTAACCAGATAAAATCCAAGCAACAACACCTCTATCTTCGTAACCGTGTCCAACAAATGTTTCCAGTTTGCTATCACCCACTGACCTTATTAACAAAAATACATGTATGCTTTACAGTTTAAATACACTTGGAATGGTTAAACCTGCAATATATCACACTTACGATACAATGAGATGTTGTTACACTATTTATTTTAAAAGCACTTGTTAAACATATGAACCTGAGAAGTGTTGTATTCGTCTTTGTGAGAAAGACTCAAGCGCTCAGCTCACAGTGGGAAGGATCATTTTTCACCTCGCTGTGTTATTGAACTCATCGCTAGATTGCACTTAAGGACGCCGCATGGGGTTGTGCCACCGCGTCCTACAAGACTTACCTGGGGGCGTAGCTCGGGGAGGAAAGGGCGACATCACGGCTTTGTTTAATTGAGTTGCTCCTCAGAGCTCAGTCCAGCGAGAGATCACAAAGATGGAAATCAAACTGCAGCAGGTCACTTGTAATGGAGAAATGGACAGAGCTGAGATGAATAGCAAAAGAGATAGAAAGTGATGGTCCACTGTAGGCATGTTAAAGGTTGCATAGAGGAGGAGGAGGCTAATAACAGAAATGGTACGAGTGTGTGGTAAAGGACACAAAATGCAAACAACAAAAGTGCTCAAAATAAAGATTTAATAACAGACAACTGAGGGCGCTGCATATGTGCAGGGGAAAAAACACAATGATCCAAAAGTGACAAAACAACAGTGAAAACAAACTAAAACTGACGGCAACAGAGAGATGAACAAAGGACCTGACACAGACAGAGGGGAGACACACAAACTAAATATACCAGAGGACATGAGACACAGGTGAGGGGCCGACAATCAGGGACAGAGGGAGAAAGACACAGACAGGAAGTAAAACCTAAAGGGACACACAAGGGAAGTGAACTAACAAAATAAAACAGGAAGTAATAACAAGAACGCCACAAGGGAGGACACACACAGAAACACTAGGGGAAATAAGAAAACCAAGAAGCCCCCAAACAAGGCAACACAAAAAGATAAACTGAAACCATAAGGAATCATAACAAGAAAGACAGAGAAGAATAGGAAACTGGTGTCAAATGGGATCAGGTTTGATCAGCTGAACGGTTGAAAATTAAGGATGGAGCTTTGATCCTCAGCTCCTTGTGTTGTGTGTATTGGTTGTGGGGGGTAAAGTGCTTTGTATAGCTAAGCTAAGGTAAAAAGGTGCTATATAAGTGAAATTTGTTTAGTATTCATCACCCCACTGAGACTCCCAGCTCTGACCAATAAACACAAAGACCCTAATTAACAAATAGAAGAAGTCAAACCAAACCTGGCATATGTCAACTTAAAGGAAAACAGTCTCACTGTGATTGGACGTCTTTCTTTTAGTTTTAGTTTCTTATTAAAGTTTTAGGTCTCTTGTTTTTGGCTGGTTACTTTGTGATCCTACATTACACTGCATTCATTTAACTGGACAAATGAAGTCTGTATTGTGTCAGGCTGAACTTTCCATACAGTGTGTTCCCATTGGGTGTACTGTACTGTATGCCATGCACATACACGAGTGCTTATTTATGAGTGATATAGTGGCCTGCCTGCAGGCAAATGCCATAACTGCAAATCAATACTGTACCAATCCATATCTATCCATCTGGAGCTGGGTTACAGCTCAGAGAGTTGGAGCTTCATATGGACCTGAGTGATGTCCCCACCTCTGTCCCACAGAGGCGACACATCCTGCCCGACAGGATGACCTGATCTAATGCTATTGGACACAAGTGATGGGAGCTAACAGGGACAGAGATCTGATGTGTTTCACTCTGCGCTGCCTTTGCGTCAAGGCCAGCTCTGCACAGCAGCCTCCCCTCGAGATGTCAGCCTGTTAGCACTGGTGCAGAGTTTTTAGAGCCTTTCTGTCTCATCCCACTGAGCCTCCAGAGACCCCTCCAATCTAGTTTATGCTGTCCTACTGCTGCTGCTTTTTATAGGCCTGGCCACCAGAGCTACCAGCTTAGAGGACGTCCTCTGGGGAGCAGACCCATATCAGCCGATCTGCACCCAGCCTTCTACGCAAGACAGTGCTGAGCCAACACACACATGCCTGTGCACACTCGGAAACATGCAAAGTCAACAGTTACAGTGACTCATGTACCCAGCACAGCACAAAGTAACACATTTGAGTCCTAGCTACACAGGAGTGACTCCTGGCTTCTTCACTGCTTTACCTCTAATTACACTTGACAAAGTTATGAACACACAACTTGTTTCATTTGTGCTACACATGTGAAAACACACTTTGAAAGGGGTTTACAAAGATTTGAAAAACAAAGCAATAGAATGATAATTAATTAAAATAAATTCACTGCATATTCAAATTACAATAAAATACATGTATAAAGGAGTTTTTCCAAATAGTTTGTCACCTTTCAGTGAAACTTCCTCTCTCTCTGTACTCTCACACACTGCAGAGTCAGCACATAATTCAAATTCCCTCATCAACTTTGGATAAACTGATGCAACTCCTTTTTATACGCTATGATCCAAAGGCCAATGTTTTTTATCGAGACCGGAGCTCTTTGTGAAACCGCGTGAGGTGCTGCTGCCTCTCGGGGAAGCCTGCAGGCGTGCACCTGTGGAGCGGCTGAAAGGCCACCGCAGCCGCCCGCTCAGAGCCCCTCGGTACAAGCCCGCTGCAGCTCGACTGATCTGGGTACAAAAACAATAGCTGCCA
>OOFC01006437.1:2916-22632 GCA_900323345.1 Pseudochromis fuscus
AAAAAAAAAAAAAAAAAAAAAAAATCACTCCAGTGATGCCAAGCCCCAATGATGGATGGAGGAATTTAAACTCCCCAGGGAAAAAATGTATGAAGAATCCAGAATCCATGTGGTTAAACAAAAGACAACATAGAAGCAAAGCCCCTGAAAAATCTCCTGGGTCTATGAGCAATGACACAGATATCACTGAGACAGTGGGTGTTGATAGTGCGCACATATGTCCACGATTTCACTCTCCCTCCTCCATGATCCCTCCCACTACCATGACTGCTGTCGTGTATCTGAGCTTGACCTCTGACCTCTGACCTCCACTGCTGGATGAGGGCATAGATGTGTCACAGACACAGGGTGTGTTAAGACCAAGAAGGCATTTAAAGGCATTTCCTGAGATTAGACCCATGCAGTGTTCTCTCCTGCACATTAACATTCAGCTAACCAGCAGTTTGTATTTCTAATTTAGTAGAGTTCATCCTCACAGAACAAAGAAAATGATCCTCCTGTTAACTTGTATGTTGTTTTACAAAGATTAAAAAACTTTACTAAAACTGCTGTTCCCAAAGGAAGGAACTGAGCACATAAGTGAATTACAATAAATTAACAATAACGTAAAAATATTTTTTATCATTCATGAAATCGTTTATTTATAGATGTCAGGAAAATGTGTATTCTGTCTTATCACACACAGTCACTGTAAATCCTCATACAGTGACGCCTGTCAAACAACAAACAGCTGGAGTTTTTCAGCTAATTTTGCAAATATTGCATTTTTTAAATAATTTCTGTTACCACTGTTCTTGTGTTTTTTCAATTCTTTTTACACAACATCATACCTGAAATTTTCTTTGTAACTTTTTCTATTTATTTTGCAGATTTTTTATGTGTTTTTTTTTTTTTTACATTAAATGTTTACAAAAAGTATTGTACATTTACACGTCTAATGTAAAATAACCAGTAAAAATGTTTGGGTTTTTTTTTAAAGAAACTTCAGATTTTGTCCCAACTTAAAATTTATAACTCTATCACGCTTAGTAAATGCATTTCTATAATTTGAAATAATTAAAAAAACATTCAATAAATGTGTTTTTATCAATTTAATTGATTTACATGTGTAAATATCCTTCATTAAACAGTAAAAAGGCAAAATACACAAGGTTTTATGTCAAATCAAAGCTACAAACTATTTTAATTATGACAAAGTAATGTATTTTTATGATGAGGTTATTTTTTTGTTATTTTACAGTACTTGTTTGATGCCCCAGCTGCCAGAAAATTAAAGTTTTTTAAAACTGTGTATATTTTTTACAGTGTATTTGATACATTTTCATCATATTACTGGTGTTACCGCTCTGCAGCTTCAGCCTTGGTTCCTGTGAAGCTGTAGCTCAGTGAGAACATTCAGTCCTCTGGGGAGTCTCACAGCAAACTTTCAGCCTGTGGAACATTCACCTCATCCCAGCCCAGCTCCATGAATCAGTCTTCAAACACCTGCCGTCCGCCCACAGACAGAAGCAATCAAGATCCACGTGCTCTTGCTGCCTGGTCGACACTCGCTTTTCTTTAGTGAAGAGGGGGAGTCGGTGGATTGCTTCTGTCTGTTCCCACAGCTGATGTGAAGAACAGCTGGATGAGAAAGAGGGAGGGAAGGAGGGATGGAGGGAGAAAATAAGCTGCGATGCTACGTGGCATTTTCCATTCTGCCTGGAGGCCACAGTCCAACTGAGGATGGAGAGAAAAGGAGGAGGAGGAGGAAAGAGGGGAGGAGGTGTCGTAATAATGTGAGACTCTCTCCTTCCTCCTCCCACACCATTTATCCTCCTTCACTTCGCGGTGTGCCCACTTTTTTTTCTTTTATTTTCCCCTCTCTCCTCTCACTCTGTCTCCCTCACCCCTCTCCCCTCCTCTCTCTCCCTCTCACTGTATACGTGGCAGATGTCTCTCTGTATTTGACTTAACATGAGGAGACCTGCACAGTCACAATTACGCTGCTAAATTATCCTCCGTGGGTTTAAAGGTGTTGTGAGAGCTGACAGACTGTAGCATCACTGTAATATGGCTGCATACCTACAGACAGTTCAGGCAACTTTATGGAAATTACAGACACACACACTCGTCTTTGTGCCACGTCATATAATCCAAAAAGAACAGACAGATCTTACGAGAAAAAACAGACTCCTCAATCAGATGAAACTAGAAAGGTCTCAGAGCTCATTCCTTTCATATCAATCCAAATTCATCTTCTGACTGATGGGAGCTGTGATTTTTGGGAATACCTGTAATGCTTTCAGTTTAACTGTTGGTGGGAGTTGGTGATGCTGCTTTTCTGCTGTGCTTTGAAATCTGTTGTATTTTACTATACAGCAGGTGTTTGTTTCACATTTCCCTTTCTGGGGCCAACAAAGTTGAAGAAGTAAATCCTTGCAAGGAAAAGTGAATTCTTACAACTCCCTCCATGAGTATATCGCCACAAAAGGGTGCACAAGATATTTACTGTTGAGTGCACTTTATTCACTTGTGCAAAAGTAACTCAACAACTGACGGACGGGTGTCACTCATTATGCAGGTCAGTCAGTAGTTGAAGACTTTTACTGGGAATATACTGCAAGATGCAAACCTCATATTGTGAGGTTGGGTTGTTATATTTATGGACACACTGAAGCCCAAAGTGCAGGAGAAGAAAAGAAATGCCCACGACACAGGCAATTCCAGCTCATCAGTGAAACATGAAGGTGGTGGCCCCGCTCGTGTATATCTGCTGGCACATCACGCTTCAAACTTCTATTTCTTTGTATTAGGTTTGTGATTTATTGTGGTTACTATCATAGTTTACAGCTGTGTCAACGCTATTATTTTAATGCACCTTGCTGCAGAACAGATTTCCCCTGTGGGACAATAAAGGAAACATCAACCTTGATTAATAATTGTCATTGACAGAATATCACTCTTTCACATATTAGATGTCATTCAATAGGGTTTCTTTTGTTTGAATAAAGTCATGTTAAATTGGCAAAAAAAGAGTGATGTGGGTGATAAAAAGGAGTGAGATGTAGGCTAACACTAGTCTGTAGCTAGCTTATTTCACTATGGACATTAAGCTAACAGGTTCATTTCTACTCACAGACTGTATGCTAGGCTACCCACCTCTGTTGGAGAAACACTGGCTTGCATATTGACACCTTTCTTTTGCCTCTCTTCTCTCTCTCTTTCCTGTTTTGAAAACCGGATTTTAATTTAGTACTAACCAGCACTGTAGCTCTGGGGCAGCTGCTACTGGAAGCACCGTCACCCTGAGCGCGCTAAGGCCGGACCAAACCATTTCATGCAGATACAGAGGGGTGGTTTCCTTTTTGATCAATGTGGACATTTAACTTTTACTCCAAAAACAAAGAGATTGTTTCTGATCGTTTTCTAACTATATTTGTAAACAACTCAGATAGCAAAACCATAGTTTAATTTTTACCTATTTTGGGGGGGCCCTGACAGCCATAGGCCCTTGGAATTGTCATAACTTTCCCCCCCTATATGGCCCCCTGTGTTAGTAATCATCCTAACCACACCTCTGCTATACTGAAGTGTCCCAGTCAGGTGTTGCTGTGAGACACAGACCCTGAAATCGAAGCCATTAAATAGAAATTAGCCTAAATGAATTTAATTATTTTCTTCCTCCTGCAAAGTGTAGAAATGTCTCAGGTGAAAAATTTTCCATCCCCACCAACTGTCCACAAACACTGACACACTGATTATATTCTCCTGCAGTAGCCTCCGCATCTGCCTGTGGCTCTCATTGTCTCCTAATTAGCCACATGGGCTTTCTATTAGTCTGCCTGCTTCTGTTTGAGGCTTGTTTGCCTTCAGTGTCTGTCTACGTGTTGCAATCCTGAAGACCAAGGAAAGTACATCTTTACCTCTGCTGATCTGTCATAACCAGCAGATTTCTCACAGTTTTATGTTGAAATCTGCACGAGGACAGTTAACAACAAAGGGTGTGTTCACATTTGGTTTTAACAAGTGTAACTAGATCACAAATAAACAGCCGAGATGCATCTGTCCTCACACCTGTACTTAACATGTGTCTCCAAACTGTCCTGCGGGCCACTTGTGTTTGGATGTCACTATGGCAACATCAGGCTGCACAGTTTTCACTTAACTTTCCAAAAGATCACTGGGTTTTGTAAACAGTTAGCTAAAAGAGAGAAGGCAAAATGATTGATGAACTACAGCACAGGTACAGGCTGTTCACACTGTTTCTGGTGAGACGACGAAGCTGTTTATGAGACCAATGAGACAAAACACAAGAAAAGCAGCTGCTTTCTGCCACGTCCTTATCGGTGACGCCTCAGGATCCATTAGCCTTCACACTACTTAAGATATGTGGTCACATCCGTCCCAGACCACCTCCAATTGTGGTTTTAGTAATCGAATCTCACTGGCGTTTTGGTGATCATTCACACATGTATTTGGTGCTGTCCACATGTGATCTGGTTACCCTGAGAAGCATCTTAAAGCCAAGTGTGAGTTGCTTCAAACAGCCACAGTGGCAAGTATTTGGCATCCAATTATTATAATTTAGAAAATCAAACAAAAAATGTTGCATACAATTGGATGGAGACTGGATTAAATCTGTAAAACTAGCAAATAAGTAAATTAAATAGGTTTGGATTCTACTGGTAAATTATTCCCTACCCAACAAATCTAACTGTTTATACTTTACCAAGGGGACTTTGTTGGTGCTTCTAGATCCAAATCCATGATGATAAACTCTAATTAAAAATGTCTTGTGTCATTCAGTGAAAACTTAACATAAATACCAGAGCTGAAACTTTTTAGAAAGTTTTTAACTTTTCACCTAGATATAAAAAGTAAACTCACACAGTGTCTAAGTGAGCGAGATGTTGAGGGAGGAGGGGGTGGTGGTGGCAGCAAAATATTTAAACCTAATAACAAACATCAAAGCTACTTTTTTTAACCACTATTTCCTCTATAAAGTCACACCGGCTCTTAAAATGATTACTACTGTATACAGCGACAGACAGGAGGCCTTTTCTCGCCGATAGGTGTTTTGCCTTCAGTCAAACTCCTCCTCCTCCTCCTCCTCCTCCTCCTCCTCCTGCTCGTCCATGCAGAAACACACAGTATACATGCACGCCTGAAAGTAATTATAGGTCTTTTTTGAGATGTTTTTTGCTCATATTTGAAGGTGTAAATAACATGCTCCCTGCACAGCACCCCACTTTGGTTTAACTGAAAAAATAGAAAATAAATTAGAAATAGAAAACTTCACAGCACCCTCAAGAATGAAACAACATTATGTAACATCATAAGATCCAAATAAGTTTTTTACTGCCTGTATGATTCTTTGTATAGTTTAACTGCATTTTTTATATATAGATTTGACCTAAAACTTGACGGTCACACAACCAGCACTGACTGTTCACTTCTGACTGGCCACCACTGTCTGTGTGTTATCTACAAAAACACATAGGTTTGAAGATTTTGTTTCATAAGTTGGGATTTTCAAACTTGTTACTTTAAGAACAAATATATTTTTGATCTATGATTCTGATGTTTATTGTCTTTTCATGGCAGTGACACTGAGTTGCGCCCTGTTCATTATTCTACTTTTGAATGTACATTTAAACATAAACTACAAAGCTCTCAGAGAGCACAAACCTCCACTAAGACAGAATCCAGTTGTACTGATGCTATGGACTGAACACTGTCACCATCTTGTAGTGAAATAGCAACAAGATATTAAAATGTTCAATTATTTCAAGAAGAAGGGATTTTCTGAGATCTCTGGGTGTTTTTCTTGCAGGGTCCCATCCTCTGCCCAGAAATGAATCTGCGGTGACTCAGGTGATAACGTGGGTTGTGTACTAACTGTAAGGTTGGGGGTGCACATGGTGAAGTGTCCTTCAGCAAGACCCTTAACCCTAGTTTGCCTGATGCCATTCAAGTGGAAGTCTAATGTTGTTTTTAAATAATTTCTCTGGTGTGGGCTCAGTAAAGATCTACCTTATTTTATCTTAATCATAATACCCTATTCCTCAAAAAAAAAAACATTACTACCCTGTAATAGTGCTGTGTAATGAACCTAACCTCCTTAGTGAAGGGATTTGAATACAATCTAAAGACATATTGTGGCTCTCCTTGTTCCTTAGTGTGGATGAATGCTTGAAATGCGACAGAGCGTTAGCGTGTTCTAGGGAAGTCTGTGATTTAGTCGTTCCTCAAAACAGTCTGGCTGAGCCGCCACGCAGAGGCCAAACCCTGATGGAGGGTTACAGGCTGTAATTACACCGACACAGAGGACAGCAGATGAACGCACTGGACGACCGCTGGGACTAGAAGTCCAGGTTTGTAAGGATTTGTACAGAACACGCTGCTGCCCACAGAAGGTGTTCACAATCAGACCCAGTGGGTGGAAACTACACTATCATTCATTTAAGTAATCCTAATCAAGACATGTACAGGTACTGTTTTACAAAACATGATGTTCCTGCATGTGGTTGGACAAATGACAGCACATATGGTTAAAACACAGTAAATGAACTAATGGACATCCATTGGCAGTACAGTAACAGCACAGTTTTGCCTTAATTTACCTCAAAATTGGAAAATAGTCAATTTTTCAACAAAATGTCATAATAATTAGTGATTATTATTATCAGACTGGAGTGCAACAAATATTAGAAAAATCTCTAATCAAAAATGAATAAATAAAACAGTACACTGTAGGACTTCAGGCGCCACAGTGACTTTTATTGAGAGCTGCAACATCCTTCCTTTTAGCATGAAATAACTGATCCAATACAAACACGTCATAAAAGCTTTCACTTGAACAAACATCACGTGATGAAATCACATTTGAAAAATTTCTGAGGAACTGACACTTCATCCATTATTGCTGAACAGCGCTCACTGTGGCAACAAGTGGTAATTACAGAGAAAGAGACGCAATCTACTTTCCTTCATTCAATTTAGTTGCCATGACAACATAGTAATAATACAAGTGGCGGCAGGTAAGTGAAATGAACAACAGCAAATCAGAAGTTACCAGACAGAGATCAAGTTGTAGCAACAAAGCACAAGTATGCTTCATATAATTTAATGTATGTTATAAAACACAGTACAATTATTTCCATTTGTACAGGGAGGGGAGAGCACAAGTACACTGGAATTTTGTGTGTGTTGCTCTTCAAGTCTGTTTTATTTACAAAATATAACAAAAATAAATTATAGAAAATACACAAACAATAAATTTGTAAGAAATCTTAAAAATATATAAATTAAAATAAACTCAAAAAAAGGTTTTTCATTAAAAAAAATTGCATGGTGCTGATTAAACTCATCAACTCCATCTCTCTGTATTTCACAGTATATAAGAGTTTTCAGGTTGGAGTTTTACACCAACCAGTAGTGATTGGTTTAGCAGAGCTGAAGAGGTGAGCGATTGATGCGTTGGAGCATGCGTCTAAGCATAGACTAATAGTTTGAAGAGTCACATTTTGACGCCAGGAGTTTGGCAATTGAATGTGGCAATGTTGCTTGTTTGGAGCCAGAAATTACCATACTTGGATATGAAGGAAGGAGTGAAGAGGCGGGTCTAACACTTGAACCCGAGGTGACTGGCTGATGTGTATGAGACTCATTGGAGACCAGACCTGTCAATCAAGTTAACCACACCTCTGAGTCTGGCTGTTTTTGAAGCCTAATATCTATTTAATGATGAAAGGATTTTCAGACAGACCATGAGATCACTGGTAATAGGAGTTTATTTATTACTTGTGGGAAAAACTCGCTACGCTTGCTTTATCCATTTCTGCACAGTCTCTAATCATCACCAGTGTTTGTGTATTTACTCTGACTGCCAGTAGAGGGAGACAGAAGCTCCACACTGCAGATTACACTGGTTAATGCTGCTTCTTTAAATCAGATATTTAATGTCTTGCCCAATTGGACTTTGTTTTTATGAAGTCATGGAGTTCTCTGATCACCAGAGATTATCTATCTTTTCAATAAATAATGGCCAATAAAAGTAAAACAAGCCTTTAAAAAGTGCAGAATTTCTCCCTTTAATCTCAGGTCTCCAGTTGTTATTGTTATTTTACTGAACAATATAAAACCTGACCTCACCTTGACTACAGTTCTATTATAGGTATAATGGACATTTCCATTATTAAAGCTCACAGACATGCTGGTAAGACACGTATTACGACCTCAAGCCAAACATTCTTTATTTAACTTTATTTTAAGTTCCTGTGCAGATGCCAGAGTTTCCAAATATAGCAATGGTGCAGCCATTAAAAGTATAAAAAAAATAAAAAATAAATAAGTAAAAAGTAGGTTTGAATGTTTCACTCGATCACAGCCTCACTAAAAAGTTAATAGAAAATATGGATGACACTGTCAGACAGTTTGGATATAATGAATTTTCTGGTTGAAACTCTAAACTCTTGAATCAAAGCAGCAGCAGCAGCAGCAGCAGTTTGGTGACGTGTAAACTAAAGAGTTAAACTGCGGTTCGGACACAGTGTACTGACATCAGACACACACACACACACACCAGGTTTTTTTGTTTTTTTGCTGTATCTGGCTTCCATTTTGGCATTACACACACTCTCAGCCTGGACACATCAGGGGCTGAGACTCAAGGCGGTGCAGTAAAAAGTTAAAGTGCTTTCAGCTCTCATGAAACTTTTTTTTTCTTTTTTTTTGCAGTAAAGTGTGGATGGATGGAGGGCAGATCTTTTATTTCTGCTTCGTCTCATTACTCTGAGCACACATTCGCTTCCTGCCAGACAGAAAACACTTTTAGAGGAGCTCAGGAGCTGGTTTCATGATTATGAGGAAACAGAACTCCTTAATTTGTCTTAAAATCCCCCATAACATTTTATATTAAGATGACACTGAGTGGTATATCGAGGAATTAACTTTTACTAACTTTCCTAACTTTTTGCTGTAATAAATGGCTTAGGTGAGTTTTAAGGTGTAATTTTAAGACACTTAATAGTTCAGTTTAGATTAGAGTGTATGTTTTGCAGTATTTTAGTATTAAACAGAAAAGAACTTTATACCCAACATTAATATTCTCCGGTGGTGTGAAAAAACACGAGCATGTCCTCTGAAGAGGGAACAAGAAAAATGAACAATGGTCCTTTGCATTGTGTTTGTTTGAAGACTTCACAGACTCAGCTTTTCAAGTTTAGTTTAACATTGACAGATCTGATTAAACTCTGTAACTAGATGCACCAGACATACATGCAACTCAGTGAAATCAGCACAACAGCAGCATCATCATAGTGTCAGAAACCCATTACATTAAAATACTCTTTATAGAGATACTCACATTTTCTCAGTCATTTTTATCTTCAGCATTTTGTGTGTCATCCAGTGGTGGGATGAAATATACAGACAGGCCCTGTGGAGAAATCACTACCCTGTAATTTGTGTATTATTCCAGTAGTTGTAATGTTCTGGTGTGTCTGCCACATGCTCTCACAATCCTTCAGGTCCAAAGTTGGTTGTAAACTGTCTTTATATATATAAAAAATGTGGTTTATTTAAGTCTTTTCAGATTTTCCATCCATATTTTGAGAGAGGTTATTACGTAAGTGACAAATTATTAATTATTTGCCAACATCAGAGGATGTGATCTTGTGTGAAAATAATCCACAAAATACTACAAAGTCTCTATCTGTTATACTGTCCTCAATGTGTGTCCATTCATAAACTGACAGACCAGACACGGGAGTAAAGTCACATCGTCATTGACTGTTATCCACTTAACAAAAATGACACTATTTACAAGACGGTGTTCAAATAACAAACATAAATTCTTTTGTGCAAACTACAGCTATAAAATAATGTGCATAATGTTCACTAGCTCAAACAAACAAACTGAAACGGTACTGGAAAGCTACCAAAAAAACCAACAGCTCACATACAAAAACTTAACAAAATACACACAATGTTCAATAAAATGCTCTAAATGACACTCATAAATTACTCCAATTATAAACACAACTTACGAGCAGTGCTTTGCAAGTCACAACTTTCTAAGCTGTAGCTTCAGCTGACCACACATCCAAAACAAAAGGACTTCCTGGATCATGTGACTTAAACAACCAATAAAAAGCACTAACAGGGAGAACCAGGAGATAAATGCTGGATTTCTTCCAAACGGCCACTAGAGGGAAAACAACAGTTACATAACATGACATATTGGGTGAAGGCTTTAACAAAATAGTGTTACTGTTTCCCCACCAGAGGGCAGCAGTGTTCAGGCTACAGCTGGATGATGCCTCAGCAGAGGATTGTGCTCTCTGAGTGTTTTCTAATTTTACTGGTATTACTGGCCTGACTGGAACACAACAGATACTCAGGTGTGTGTCCATGACAGGAGCCGTCCATGCAGAGATTAGTTTCAAAGTATAAAGTTTTTTATCATATGAGCATTTTGTCTTGTTTTTGGGAGCCTCAGTGTGAACAAGTCCCTAACATTCCTCTTGTGTTTCCATGTTTACAACCATATGCATCTTTTCTGAAAGGACAACGCCATAGCCCCGCCTCTCCCTGAACTCGCTACCCCGCCACTAACTGCAACAATGGTGGATTATGCACATGCTCCATGTCTACTTCTTTGTTTTTGGTGTATTTCTGTGGCAGCCTTAAAGCACCACTTACAAGCCTGGCATATATCCTGCTATAGCCAGACACACACATTTCTTGAGACAATGATGTGTTTACGGGAAACTTTTCTAAAACATAAAAGTTTTCGTCATGTGGACAAACACCTAAGTAAAGAACCCTGAGGTCCCTTTTTTGGCTTTTTCGGATTTGCATTGCTTCCTCTCAACCTTGTGTTCCTCACAGGTTCGTACATGCTTTTCTGCATGTTCAGCAAAAATCTCTAAATAGCAATCTGCTCTTTTAATCCATATCAGCAGAGGCACATCGGCCCTGATGGGAGCTGCTCGAGGACGGCTGCTAAATGCCAACAGGCTGATAAATGTCACAATATTTAAGTCCAGCTCACAGAGAACAGAAATGAACTTCTGAGGAAAAAAACAAGAATCACATTGACACCATCGAGCCCCCTCATAGCTGCTGATGTAGGATTCATCAATCATGACGGTGCAACATCAGCCCGGAGCAAAACCTGACATTATCGGCTGCTCTTAAGACTTATTAGTGTAATTAATCTTTTTTTCCTCGTGGGTATATTTGGCTGTTGCAGGCTTGTTGCACTGTCATCCTGATCGTTGCTACACAGTCTGCCAGCAGTGGCTCCATCAGATAAAGCTGCATATAGGGCATGTGTGTTTATGTTCATGTGCCTGTATGCATATATGTACTGAGGTGATGCTGAGGGTTTGTCTGGCTGCTTTCATCTGTTCCACTGTCTCTCTCCTCTGTCTGTTTGAGTTAGTTTATGTTTCATGCGGGCATTACATCTCTGTGCAGATGTCGATGAAAGTTGAGATCAGGTCGATGGCAGGAATTTTTGATAATTCATATCACATTCTGTACTGTCCCCCCATCCTCCCATTTTGGGCTTATATCTGATCCGGATTCGGTCACTCTTTCAATTTTGGAACGCAAATCAGAACTGAAATCATCGTCTTCATCTTCGTACACGCCACAACAAGGCAGATGAAACAGGTAGCAACACCACGTGGCTTTGTGTTGTTGGTTTTCGTGAACATGTCTCAGCATTACTGCAGATATGAAAGCAAGAGCTAGCAGCACATTCAGTGCCCTTCACGTCCCAGTTTTTTTTATTTAGCTTGGTTTGTCTTATCTGGACTGTGTGGGGCTGCGGTTTGATTGACATCTCCCACTTGTTTATTAGTTTTGTTGGCCATGTTATGACGGGATGTGATGATTGGTATCTGTACCTGGAGCTTGATGATATCAGCTCTGATTATATGAGGGGTTTGGTTTTGGATTCTAGGATCATGAAACACAAATGGACCAAAGACATTGTAAGTGGAAAGCAACTGAAAAACATTAAATAAATTTACCTAAAACTGTTTAAAATGCCCCAAAAAGCAGTATTATCTGAATTTAAGACATTATGATTAATTTTGTGCCCTTTGTTTCTGTTTCAAATATTTTTACTGAGTCAGAGAAGAGTTCACATACAGCATGGTGTTACATCAACACTTATTTTACATGACAGTTTTAAAATAATAGATTGTGCGAAAACAGATGTGAAAGTTAAGGTTGTGTTTTGTGATCGTAGTAGTATAAAAATAAGCAGGTACAAGAGGATCATTCCAATATGAATCAAACCATATTTAAGATCAATAAAAACTTACAAAAGCAGAAGAAATGTGCTTTCATTGGGTCTAAATACAGAAGTAAAACCTTCCTTATCTCCCTGAGTTTGTTCCGTTCCTCTGTTCCTTATGTACCACTGGTTTGTTTGGGAAATTACAGGAAAAAAAATTGAGACTTAGTTGTACTGAGTTTATGAACACTTCTTTATTTTTGTAATGTTTTTTGAAAGAATTTGCTCATTTAAACCTAATAACTAATTATTTACACATACCATCCATCATACAAGAATAAAGCCTCCAAGAATGTTTATTATGTTTGAATGTGCAGCTGACAAAAACAGTCTGCGGGGTACATAAGTAATTCATTTCAGTAAATGAACTGCATGTACAGCAGGGACTAATTATCCTGCTAATGAATTTACAGGTGAATACCAGAGCTAGGAAACTGGATCTGTAAAAAAAAAAAAAAACATGAGCAATTTTTTACATCCTTAACAATTGCCAAGTCTCACAGGTCTGAGGTCAAAGTGTAACATTTGCATGAGAAGAAGTAACATGAGCATTTGGCTCTAACCAGAGCTGATGTCCGTAAATGTCTCATAGACTGAGTCAAATCCATAAACATAAAGTTGATCCTGACAAACTGTGACTGAGACTCATTGATGACAAAACCTTTTCAGTTTCAGATCAAACTTCATCTTCTTTGCTCTGCTCGTATGTAACTGTCAAAGGAAACCAAGTTGTCTTTTCATCTCTCATTCAAGTTAATTGTTTCCTGGTTTGTATGAGCATCTCAGCTTTAAGACTGACATATGTGAAAGATTAAAACCCCCCAAAAATGTCCCTTCTTTACATTTCTTATATTCACCCAACATTTTTTTTTCTGTTGCTCTCTTTACACAGGACAACCTTTTATCTCATTAAATCCCTTCAACTTTGTCTTTATGATGTACAAATATTGTCCCTCAGTTAACGTGTTGATAAAGCACACCTAGACCTGTATTTGATCCATTTTCTCCCTGCTGTGACAGAACAGGGGGATGCAGCTCCACAAACATCATCCGTTTGCTTTACATTTCCCACTATATGAATTCTGGGCAGAGGTCCACATGAATTTCCAGCCCAGGACAGGATGATAAAGTTCCAGCAAACAGAGAGGAAATACACGGCAGAGACTCCCAGAGAGACGCGAAGCCGCAGGGTCGACTGACTGTTTGCTCTCGTCAGTCAAACTGTACATTTCCCTGCCCGGCTGTAACCTCCCGGTGATGGGTGTGTTTGTTTTGGCTACCTGGACAGGATGTGACAGCCCTAACTGGACCCCAACCCCACCTCAGTCCAACCCACGGGACACACGCCTGCACGGACACATATATTACCTGTTGCTGGTCAGCTGAGGACAGGGTGTGAGTGCATGTGTGTGTGTGTGTGTGTGTGTGTTATAAGGAATTTTTAGCATGTTAATATGCTCCTGTTGGTACAGCTATAGCTGAACTGCTGAGGCTGATGGTCGAACACAGACTGATAATACCTGAGTCAAATCTGACAACGAAGAGCTGAACCTGATGATGATGATGATGATGCATTCATTATATGGCCAAAAATATATGGACATCTGAACATACCACCTATATGTCAAAGGTAAATATGTGATTCCAAAGCCATCTGTGATAATCTGCTTTAGTTCGGTCCAGCACTGATATTGGGAGATTATGTCTGACTCCTAGTTGACATTTCAGTTCAGGTGTTTAAGCCTCAAGGTTCAAAGCATTGGAAAAAGTAACGGCTTATAGTCCAGAAAATACAGCAATTTGAAAAAAAAAAAAATTTTTAAGAAATAACTGATTCTGTAATTTTTCATACATCTATTGGTTAATTGGCTAATTTTGTAAATCTTTTCATAACAAAACATCAAATTGTGTTTTTATCAGTATCATTATTTATACATGTGTAAATATCTTATATTAAATGTTAATGCATTTTAATGAACAATCCAAATTTTGTACCCACTCAGTTTGAAATTCAGTATTCAGTGTTCAGCCCGTTTGGCTGCATCTAGAAACCTGTTTAAAAAGACACACCCAACTTAAAAATTGTACTCCAATCTTATTTTTCTTGTTTATTTCTTGTCAAATCATATCTACAAACAGTGTTCTGCACCAGAAGCATTTTGTTATGTAGCTAAAAGAACCACACGTTTGGAGGAACAGTCTAAAGATTTACGCTCACTAAAAAGACCAAAAAGGCAGACATCATTTATGGTCATATACTAGAAATGAAAATAAATGGAGATAAATAAATGGTGTTCTCAAAGGGAAATAGTTTGCACAGAATGTATTAATACAAAATTCAATGAGTGTGCAGATTCAATAGAAGGTCAGCAATAATTTGCTTTGCTGGGTTTTCACAGGAAAGTTCAAACCTGTTGATCTACATTAGCTTCACCATCACAGCAAACAGGCTGCATTTGCTTCAATATGTTACAGGAACTGTGGAGCAACAGAGGCCTCTCAGTGGAAATACACTGGATATAAACTTATACAGTTACAGTGTGTATGTAGAAGACAAAGACAGGATGAACACACAAACATCACTTCTTCCTGTATTCAGTGCTTTGACATTTCAACTAAAATTCCCCCATAGCTCAGACTCTCTTCTTCTTCTTCTTCTTCTTCTTCTGTGAATTGACAAACTATGAGAGCCACTGAAGTGAGACAGTGTTTGTGTGTGTGGGAGGGTAATATGAGGAATCCTGTGACTGTACTGACAACCCTGTTATCTGTGGAGTTTGTGTTGTACACAATGAGTCTCTGTTCGCCTCAGTGCTTCAGACTGAGGAGGCTGCTCCGTGCATCAGGGACTCTTTGCCCTCTGCAGTGTCTACACAGGCTGCACCATGTTCCCAGCCTGCCAGTATCCACCATGATGATGATGATGATGAGGATGCCATCATCTGTTTGTAGATGTCATGATTCATGGAACTTGTCTTTTACAGATTGTTTTTGGAAGGACAGCAGTAAAAGGATGACTAGGTCATATGTTTGGGTTTTAATATAAATAACAACACTGGTTGAGGCCTAAGATTTCTTGAATACACGTATTTTCATCAGTGCACACACCAATAAATATCAGGTTGTTTTAACTCAGAACTTTGGAAATGTTGGACTAACTACCTGCTGAGTGAACTTAACCTTTTCGGCCCAACATTTGCAGTTTTTACTCAACATGTTGTTGTTTTTACCGCACATTTTATTGTTTTTCTAGGTGAGAATATCACAATTAGTAGGTTAAAAATGACAAAGTGTTGGATAAAATCAATTAAATATTGAGTAAAAAACACTCAAATTTTGGCAAAAACAACAAAATTTCAGAAAAACCCACAAACTGTTAATCAAAACAACTAAATGATGTGTGAAAACTACTAAATACTGGATAAAAACAATAAAATGTTGAGTAAAAGCAACAAAATGTCAGCAAAAACTACAAACTGCTGGGTAAAAACAGTCCATCTTACTGGGTTAAATTAATCTAGCATGTAGTCCAATATTAACCCAGTTCTGTGTTCAAACAAATCAACAGTTGTTATTGTGTTTCTTTAATGATGAGGGGATCAAAGTTTACTAAGAGTCTACAGTGCCTTTTCATGAAGTGACTATAATTTACCAGTGACTCATTAATATTTTTAAGTGCTGAGGTTTTGACTTCACTTCACAACCTCATGATTATGACGATCATTCACACTGCTGTACAAAGCTGAAACACATTCATTAAGCCTGAAAAATGTGAATTTTTGTGACAATAATCCATCAAAAAAACCTGGGTTTAAACTTAAACTGCAGCTCGTGAGACAGATTTTTCATGTTGTACATTGTATATTCAAAGTTTACTTTTGTAATTTAATTAATATGTTCATGTGTTTAAATCTGTACGATAAACAGAAAAAAAGTATAATCACAGTCATAATGAAAACATGAAATCACCTCAGGAGACACGTGGACCACATGTAAACTGGCACAGACCTCAAACACCTCCTCTCAGCCTGAGCTCTCAGTGGCCTGAACAGAGGAGGTGAAGTTCACTCTGTCATTTCAGAGGATAATCTAACATGATCTCAGTGTAGAAATATTAAAGACTCCTCTCTGCTTTTAAATGGCCCATAAATCCAAACCTCTGTCCTCTCCTGGTACAAAGCACAGAGGCAGCTGCAGCATCGTTCTCCTGAGTCTCGCAATAGATAAAGCTGATCGTGCATAGTCTTCTTTCTCTTCAAAAAAAAAAAAAAAAAGCTGAAAGACGTGACATGTGTTGCAATTTTTTTAAAATAGTTCTCAAGAAGCTCTCAAAAAAGTTGGCACATCTTGATCACACAGCGCCTCCTGGTGGTCAAAGCTTCAAGCTCACGAATCATTCTCACACCTTTTATTTTCAGAGCTTCAGACACTTCATCAACACTGGGACAGTTTATCTTTTCACTTTCTATACTATCTATGGTCTGGGTTGAGAAGGGTCTTCTTGATTATTTGTATTGACAGTTTGACAAATATATGTTGTTCTGGAATTATGTAAACAAGGAAAAAGTTTCAATGTGGTAACACCTAGAAACTTAGATCAGTTTTTCCTAATCACCCCAGGTCTGTATTATACTTTAATATCATTAAGGCTGTGCACACTTCATGATACAAAGTTTGTTTGAAGGATAATTATTTCAAATTAGTTTTCTTTCTTCATCTGTCAATTTTTTAGTTGTTTCCAACACATTTTTCAAGAAAAAAAAAATGTTTTAATTCAAATAGCACCACTCTCTGCTGACTCTTACCTGATCTTAACCATATATTTTTGGGTAAGCACACATCCATAAGCACATTCTGCATACACATTACACCCCCCCAAACTCACTCTTTATGTATCTTTTGTGTCTGAATCCCTACATAGACATAATAATTTACTCTTTTTGCCCCAAAATAAAGTGGTTCAGAAACCATTTTTGGCAAATAATTAAAAATACATACTCATTATCAGACCCAATTGAGTATCACTAGAGTGAAGCTAAACAAGAAGCAGCTGAAACAGTAAAGTGTGACACACTGAGGCAGAATTGATTTTATTTCCCCTGTGTGTTCATAACATATCAAGACAGACGATTAATCAGGACAGAGGTTGCTTGTCTTCTTCCCAAAGTAACAAAAACCAACTCCGGTGTGAATTACAACAAAGAAAATACAGATACTTGTGTGTAAATGTACAAGACCATGATGTATTTGACCTGTGGGGTTTTGGAGGATTATTGTAGTGTAAACTGTGACAAAGAGGAAGCAGCTTAACTAACTCAAGTCCAGAAGATGGTCCCTGAAAGACAGAAAGATGGAGATGACCCCCGACCCCCTTGGTGCAGACCTACAGAGATTATACATGGACCTTATTATGATGTTGAATTTAGTAATAATGAGTCAAAGATCCATAAAACAGATTAAATAGTTTGTCTTAAAATCCTAGGAATGTACTTTAAATGTGCCAAAAGAAGTTTGAAAGCATCTTGTTTTGTAGATTTGAAGTGACCTACACCTAGAAATGGAAACCACACTTTAAACCTCATGTTGTGGGTCCTGCTGTTTTTGATTTCATGGCAGGAGTTCATATTAAAGAAGATACATAACATCACTGTGTCTGACATTAATCAAAAAAACATATCTAAGAGTAAAACAAGGTAGTACTTCCAGAAAGAAAAACCTACACTTCCCCTTCATATATGCATATAAATCATGATGCTGGGCGGATTGGTGTCAGACAGAGACAGAAGCACAGTTGTTGGGAGCAAACAGTTGTGTTGGAAGAGGACATTACAACCCTACCAACTCCATCTGCTTCTCTTGAAATATACAAACAAAGAAGAGGTTGTGATCTATGGTGCTGCACGCAAATGACTAAATGCATTATCACTTTTGTTTGTTTTTTTGTCATCCTCCAAACAGTGCTAGTCCTCGCTAACAGTAAAAAAACATCTGCATCCAAGGGGTGAGTTGTTGTTTGCTTTTTGTGTGCGTGAGCTGTGGGTAGTTGGCATCTGTGGAGAGTCACTCGGGTCCATCAGTCTCCTTCTGACAGGTGAATAACTTGGTTTCCAGTTGACATTTTTAAATTGTGGCAGCAGCAATAATTTCCTAAAGAAAACACATAGAAATCTTGATAAATTAACTTAGATTTACAGTAGGTTTATGGGATCATAAAAAAATAAAGTTCACATGGCAGCAATAAAAAATAATCTTAAAATTTAATCACCTTCATTTAGTCCCGTTGTACTTGACCTCCTTCCCGCATTTCTTCAGTGTTTCCATGAGAACGTCCACATCTTTGTCAGACTCGATCCAAACCAGTTTCTTCGGCAGGTCAATCTCAAACGTCACACCTGAGAGCACAGACAACAAAGAGGCACTTTGTTTGATTCCAGGGTATCAGCAACAACTACAGAGGAAGCACAGCCTCACACAGGTGCACTTGTAATGCAGTGAAGTGTATAATCTGATCATATCACTCCCATCCTTGCTGCCCTTCACTGGGTGCCTACACACTTTACAATTGATTTTAAGATTCTTGTATTTGTTTCAAAAAAAAGTTTGGCTTTTCCTACTGATAGTCTGTGGTAGTGCTGTCCCATTGCTCTGTTTTTAATATACTGGTCTCTTTTTAATCTGAGTATTTTAACTGATTTTGTTTGTGTGATTTTATCTTATTTTGTGATTTTATGAATTGTTTTCATGCCTCCGTTACATTGTTTAAATGTTTGCATGTAAAGCAGTTGTAGCTTTGTTTTAAAATGTGGCTACTCTGGCTGAACGGCGGCACATGGTGGTAGAGGAAGTGCGCCACCAGGAGGAAGCAGCCAGGTGTGCCACAGCAGTCTCCCAAGCTCAGCAAGGCCACTGGATGAAGTGGGAGGGCGTGGAGAGGAGGAAAATCACGTGGAATGATCTGTGGAGCATGGAGTCCAATAGGATAAGCTTCATCATCAGAGCCACATATGATGTCCTGCCCTCACCGACTAACCTGCATGTCTGGTATGGAGAGGACCCAGCCTGTCTTCAGTGTGCAGCCCCGGCAACCCTCAAACACATCTTGGTGGGTTGCAAGACCAGCCTGACGCAGGGAAGATATACCTGGCGCCACAACCAGGTGTTGAAGTGCCTGGCTGCCGAACTTGAGAGCAGGAGGGTAACCACCAATGCCATGCCTCTAAACCCTCAACCTACGTGCCCACGGAGAACATGTTTCGTTCGGGAAGGCGAGAAAAGAGGGACCAAGCCTTCTGCTCCAGATCCAGGTCCACTGAACGCAGCCCGGGATTGGGAAATGCGGGTGGACCTCAGCCAGAGGCTCACCTTCCCGCCTGAAATTGCAGCGACCAACCTGCGCCCAGACCTGGGGCCTTACCTATAAAGCT